>JAOWBR010127762.1:0-13984 GCA_028571145.1 Dionaea muscipula
GGAGACTGACGACTGCACCAGTTTTGTCACTGCCGACTGAGGGTGGTGGATTTGTGATCTACAGCGATGCTTCGCTGTAGGGGTTGGGTTATGTTTTGATGCAGCATGGTAGGGTGATCGCTTATGCTTCTAGACAGCTGATGTTACATGAGAGGAACTACCCGACATATGATCTGCAGCTTTCTCCCATTGTGTTCGCTCTGAAGCTGTTGAGACATTATTTGTATGGCGAGACTTGTGAGATCTTCACTGATCATAAAAGCCTTAAGGATATCTTCACGCAGAAGGAGCTGAATTTGAAACGGAGGAGGTGGCTTGAGCTGCTGAAGGACTATGATCTGACCATTCAGTATCACCCGAGCAAGGCCAATGTGGTGGCTGACGCCTTTGAGTCGGAAGGCAGTTGGGAGTGTTGCTTGTTTGACAGTTCAGCCATAGTTGATCGAGGAGTTTGAGAGGCTTCAGATTCAGTCAGTGCGGAGTGATGTTGGGGATGCTTTGATTTGCCAGCCTCAGTTGAGACCGACACTTCGGGATAGGCTTCCAATCCTGCAGCGTGAGGATGCTGAGCTGAAGGCCATTGTTGACATTTTGGGTGATGGGACAGATTCTGATTTGTGGCACAGTGCCTGACTTGCCAGCAGGTGAAGGTTGAGCATCAGCGGTCTACGGGCAAGCTTCAGCCTCTCCCTATTCCTGAGTGAAAGTGAGAGCACATCACCATGGACTTCGTTACCGGATTTCCAGCTACCAGGGTTGGTTATGATGTTGTTTGGGTGATTGTGGACCGGCTCACGAAGTTTGTACATTGTCTACCGATCAAGGTGACGTTCAGCTTAGAGCGGTTGACCCAACTCTACATGAAGGAAATTGTGCGACTGCATGGTGCTCCAGTCTCCATTGTGTCCGACCGTGATCCAAGATTTGTCTCGAAGTTTTGGCAAGCTTTTTAGAAAGTTTTTAGGACCACTTTGAGTTTCATCACGGTGTACCATCCGCAGACCGACGGTCAGTCAGAGTGGATGATTCAGACGCTGGAGGATTTGTTGAGGGCGTGCTCATTAGATTGGAAGGGAAATTGGGATGACCAGTTGCCGTTGATTAAGTTCTCTTACAACAATAGCTTCCAGACCAGTTTAGGCATGGCGCCCTATGAGGCTCTGTATGGCAGGCGGTGCAGATCGCCTACATGTTGGTTTGAGGTGGGTGAGCGTCAACTTTTGGGTCCGGAGTTGGTAGAAGAGGCCAGTGAGAAAATTTCCATGATTCGTGACCGTTTGTTAGCAGCTCAGAGCAGACAAAAGAGCTATGCTGACAACAGGCGCAGAGATCTTGAGTTTGAGGTTGGCAACAAGGTGTTTGTGAAGGTTTCTCCTTGTAAGGGGGTCATCCGGTTTGGTAAGAAGGGGAAGATGAGTCCCCGGTTCGTGGGCCCCTTTGATGTTTTAGATCGGGTTGGTGATGTCTCATATAGGGTGACTTTGCCTCCTACCTTGGCGGATGTGCATAACGTGTTCCAAGTTTCTATGCTGAGGAAGTACGTGCATAATCCGACTCATATGATTGATTTTTCTCCTCTTCACGTGCGTGACGACATGACGTATGAGGAACAGTCCGTGGAGGTACTCGACTTCAAGGAGAAGGTTCTTCGCAATAAGACAATTCCGCTTGTGAAAATCTTGTGGCGCAACCATGCGGTTGAGGAGGCCACGTAGGAGCGTGAGTTGGAGATGCACGAGAAGTACCCGCATTTGTTTTCCGGTATGTTCTCTCTTTTTTTCGTTCCGTTTGATTTCGGGGTCGAAATCCCCTTTAAGGGGAGGAGGATGTGACGAACCATCTTTTGGGACGGTTCTTGGTTGTGGTTTTAGTTGTGGTTTTAGTTGTGGTTTTGACTTTAGAAAACGAAAGTCCTTTAAGTGGGGAAGGATGTGATAACTCGTTCCGATTCGTTCCGGTTTTTAAGTTGAATTTAAGTTGAGTTGAGCTATTTTGCATAGCTCGTTCGGCTTTTAATTTAATCGGGTTCATTAAATCTCAAGACTTTCACCTTAGCCTATTCGGGTGGAAGCGATCAAGGGATTTCATTGGAGAGGTCGTGGGTTCTAAACCCGGCGACGACATTTTTATTTTTCTCGTTTGTTCTTTTGATTTTAGTGGGATGGGAATTTACGTTTCCACCCCTCTTTGATTAGGAGAATGAATTAGGGGATTAATTCTGTAACTCCCAAAACCCTCCCTCTTCTCCCTCACGTTCTTCCTCTTTCCTTCATCCCTCTCTCACGTCTCTCTCTCTTTCTCTATTTGCTTGACTCGGCCGACCAGCAGGGCAAGGAGGAGGAGTCGATCATTGGCTTGGCTTGACGAACGGAGGCACGACCGTAGCATTGTCTTCTCGAGACTTCGGGTGAGTAGCTTTTGATTTACTTTTGTTCTTCTCCTGATTTTTGGCCATAGGAGGATGGGATGATGATTTTGATTCTTCTCCATGTTTGTGATGATGATCGGACAGCGGCGAAGGCTTGGAGCGCGGGGGTTTCGAGCCATCATCGTGATTTGGGGATTTTCTTCAATTAAGGTTCAGTTTTTGTTTCGTTTTCGATTTCCTAGTCATTGGTTGTAGGTGAAGGATTTTTCCCCCATCGATGAGTGTGATTGAACCTATTTTCTGCTATGGATTCGTTGTGTGGCATGGGGATTGATTTTGTCGTCGTTTGTTTTCGTTTCAGGGTTTTGGGATTGTTTTGATTTTGTTGTGTAGCTAGATTTTTGTGTGATTCATGGTTGGGCATGTTAGTGGCATGATTAGGTGTATTTTGGAGCATGTTTTCTGGGTTGCATTGTGTAGAATCGATTGGATTTGAGTTTTGCATTTCGGTTGTTCGCATTTTCGATTTCTGTAGATTTTACAGACGCGGGACGACCAGTCGACCGGTCGTGGGGATTTCGGTCGACCGGCGTTTTAACAGGCTCTTTGTTCGTCTGGTTGTCTGCAGGAGCAGGCTGAACGGTCGATGGGTCCTTGGGTTTTCGGTTGACCGGTTCTGCCTATTGTGAGCTGTTTTGCTCCGTTTCGCATTGTTGGTTTTCTGATCGTTCCAAGTCGCATCCTAGACATTCTAGGTGGTTCATTAGGAGGTTTTAGCGACTTGTTAGCATGGTTAGCATAGATGGAGCATGTTAGTGATTTGTTTCCATATGGTGACTTTTAGGTGACGACGTGATTGTCTACGGTGTGCCGTAGCTTGAGGACTTTATGCTTTGGACTTGCTAGTATCCAGGTCACGGGTGTACACTTTCCCTCCATTCTCCTTCCTTTCTTTTGAGTCGTGCTTCTCTCTTGCTTCCTCACTTTCTTTGGTACACAGTCATGCTCTGTGTTAATATTGTTTGTCCACACTCCCTGATTGTATGTTTCATGCTGAGTTTCATTTTTGTTTATTGTCATACTGCATGAATCCTCTATGGCCTTTTGATTGTGATTGAGTGGGACCTAGTGAGGATTTAGGAAGGATGAAGTGGAGTTGAGATTGTCTTCTTTGAGAGGGAAGTGGGATTTGCACTTCCAATGAGAGTGGAGTAGAAGCCCGTGGATTACATTCATTTGACCTCGGTCTTGCGGTTGTAAAACACCGTCAGACACAACGTCCTTGGGGATTCTGCCGACGGGCGGATGACTCGGACGGTTACCTTCATGGTGCGTATCTTCGGAGTCATACCGGGTTACGGTCCACGGAGGGCGGAGACCCCTTGTATGTGTATGGTTATGGCATGTGAGTTTATGAGTGGGTATACCTAGAGTGTACTGTGACCATTACCCCTGGAGTAGGGAACTATGGTATTG
Source organism: Dionaea muscipula (assembly GCA_028571145.1). Taxonomy (NCBI): domain Eukaryota; kingdom Viridiplantae; phylum Streptophyta; class Magnoliopsida; order Caryophyllales; family Droseraceae; genus Dionaea; species Dionaea muscipula. The sequence continues at coordinate 3,845 of JAOWBR010127762.1, forward strand.
GCTTGATTAAAGACTAGAGTCCTTCTGGAACTATTTGATCGTATGACTCGTTGATTCATTGATTTGCTCTATTCTCGTGGTGATTGCTTCGGTAGTTCTTTTCTGTTGATATTCGTATGCTTGTGATGTGACGGTTATTGATTTTGTCATATGATTCATATTTTTTGTGCTCGCACCGTCACCCTCTCTTGTTCTCTAGTTCCACGAGTAGCTTCTTGAAACCGTGGCGGGTGGTCCCCTCCTGTTTTTCCCCGATCACCTCCGGGCTCCGGATTACGGTGGTCGGGTCATTTACATACGTTTGATTTGGACCATCCTCCACACCTCGTGGAACTCCTGAACTTGATTTTATTTATTTCAGCATGAGTTTGATATCAGTTCTAACCCCGTGTACACCCCCGTTAAATTGTGATTTCAGGTAGTTGATTGGCTAGGAGGATGCGGCGGGGGAGACGGCGCGCCTCTTAGGACTTGATCTTATTTTTCTTTCTGTTGATGTAGTACTTTGATTCATTTAATGCTTGAGGATTTGTCACATGATTGTGAGATTTGATTTATGACTTCCGCATGATTGTTTTAGAGTGGGATTTAGACTTCCGCACTTGATATTGATTCACCCATGCACTCTGTTTAGACCATTGGTCCTTTTTGGAGACCCCTTAGTATTTTTATGTTTATGTTGATGTTTGATGTTGGACCGTTGGTTGGTTTTGTTGGGATTTAGGATTGTGCGGTCCGTGGTCGGGGTCCACGGGTTGTACGCCGGTCCACCCGGGGTGGGGTGTGACATCTACTCCCTGCTTGGTGACAAGGTAACCAAGGAACTTCCCAGAAGAAACTTCGAATGAACACTTTGCAGGGTTCAGCTTCATGTTGTATTTCTTCAAGGTCTGGAATGTCCATTTGAGGTGGTCCAGGTGTTGGCTCGTTGTGAGGGATTTGACGAGCATGTCGTCAATATAGACCTCCATAGTCTTGCCAATCAGCGAACATCTTGTTGACAAGCCTTTGGTAGGTGGCCCCTGCGTTCTTTAATCCAAATGACATGACTTTGTAGCAATAGATCCCTCGCTCGGTGATGAAGGTTGTCTTCTCTTGATCGTTCGGATGCATGAGAATCTGGTTGTATTCGGAGAAGGCATCCAAGAAGCTAAGCAGCTCGTGCCCCGCAGTGCCGTCAACCATTGTATCGATGTGAGAAAGCGGAAAGGAGTCTTTAAGGCAGGCCTTGTTGAGGTCGATGAAGTCGATGCAGACCCGCCACTTTCCGTTCTTCTTCTTGACAACCACAATGTTTACGAGCCAATCAGGGTAGAGAACTTCTCGCACGGATCCGATATCGAGCAGCTTTTGAATCTCTTCATTGATGATTTTGTTTCACTCGGCATCGAACTTCCTTCTTTTCTGCTTAACAAGAGGAAAACTCGAATCGACGTTAAGTTTATGCATGCAAATCTCAGGACTAGTCCCGGTCATGTCTGTGTGAGACCAAGCAAAACAATTCCTGTTAGCAGTGAGGAACTTAATAAGCTCCGTGCGGATGTAGGGATCCAACTGTGATCCTACTTGTGTCTTGCGATCCGGATGTTCAGGATCAATCGACACTTCGTCGAGTTCCTCCAAAGCTGGTTCCCCAGTTGAATTAGGAGGATTCGACTTCTGTAATTGCTATAAGGGTTTAGGTGTCATTCGAAAGGTGCTTTGGTAGCAAGACCTAGACACGCTTTGAATGTCGCTGATCTCCCGCACCCCCCATTTAGTTGGGAACTTCATGGTTTGATGGTAGGTGGACGGGACGGCTCTCATGTCGTGAATCCATGGCCTCCCCAAGATCACATTGTATGATGATGGGCAGTCAACTACTAAGAGTTTGATATTTTTGTTTACCCCTTCGGCATAGATGTGCAAAATGATGTCTCCCAGTGTGTACTTGTGTTCTCCGCTGAACCTGATAAGGGCAGTGGGGTGTCAGTGTTGACACGCGTCGTCGGGCGGTCAATATTTAATATTTATAATTAAACGACTTACTTGTTACAGAAGATAGCGATGAGTCGAGTGTCGAACTCAGGGACGGTTAGAAAATCTGGAGGTTGAATTTATTATGTTCCTAGCGAAGGGATAGATAAAGGTGGGTTTAAATTCATCTAAATAATAAATGAAATGCGAAGACAAAAGATAGGATGACGTTGCTTAAAGCAGCGACTCGACCGAGGCAACGCAGCAAGGCAGCGTGCGGATGGAACTGATCACGGCCGTGATTGAACAATCATGGTCATGACCATTAATGAAGAGCACGGTCGTGACAGGGATGTCACGGCCGTGTCTAGGGAAAAATTCCTTAGGGCAGTGTGCACGCCTGAAACCAGACCGCGCTGGGTTCGTATGATTTTAATGTTCAGTTCGATCCCGTTTAATGCAGATTAAATCTAGGTCTTGACCGTCGAATGTCCGTTTCGTTCGATTAAGGTTAAGATTGGCTTACGTATACGCTATCTCAAGCAGGGCAGGATAGAGCATATATCGTAGTTTCAACAAAATGAATTAATCTAGGTGACAGTCACAATCAACCAAAAACTGTACAAAATCTGATGAAAGATGAATTATACAGGTTCACTTTTGCATCGAATCAAAGCCCTACGACAGACATACCATCCGACATATTATACTCATATTTCAAGTTCATCATCCTTGATGCATAAGACAGTTGAGTATGCTCCAAACCTTCATACAACGGTTCATTTGCAACACGGAGTAATCTTTGAAAGTTTTCACCGACAGATTACCGACGGATAATATGTCCGTCGGTATATCTTTTCATTGTACGATGGATTTCCGAAAGATCATGTTCGTTTGTCGGTACCTGATTCTTAGTTTCTGAACTACGACGGATTGCCGATAGACGGACACCGACGGTCTAATGATCCGTCGGGATTCCGTCGATGTTCAAATTGATAGGGGCAGAAAAAAACCTGACGGTAATCCGTCGGTAATAACCGACAGATAATTTTCGTCGGTAAATCACTGTTTTTTTTAGTGATTTTTATTAATAAAAAATAGTTTTTAATAAAAAATATCTTGAGTATAGACCGATTTATGACCGTGGTGCAAATGCATTTTAAATCGATTTGCAAATCGAGGTGTCTATCTGATTTATTTTCGAGGTGTAGATCGAGGTGTAGACAAATTTTATTTTTTTGAGTTGCAGACTAATTTTATTTTTTTGAGAAACAGACAGGTGTAGAATGATTTTATTTTTTCGAGATGCAAATCGAGGTGTAGATCGATTTATTTTCTCGAATAGACCGAAGTATTAAAATATTTTTATGAAAAACAAAAAAAAAACAAAAAAATCGTATCGGTCCACCAATCTGCCTGCAAATAATGCTGCGTAGCATTACCCACTGAGAACTATTTATTCGCGGCGGGACAAATGCAAAGCCTTAAAAAATTTAGTGGCCTCAATTTAAAACTTTAAAAAGATAACTTTACTATTAGGAACTAAGGTTTGTTTATTTTTCAATTTAGAGACTATACTTTATTTTTTTTAAATTGAGGGACAAACGTTTAAATCTTTTAACAATTAAGGGATTATCCCTCAATTAAAAAAAAATGAAGTACAATCTTTGTATTAAGGAACAATAAATAATTCAAATGTTAGTCCCTCAATTAAAAAAAAATAAACCACAGTCCCTAAATTGAAAAAGAAAACAAACATTAATTCCTAAAAGTAAAGTTATCTCTATAAAAATATTATAGTCAAAACTAATAATTTTTTATGAAGATCAAAACGAGTCTAATGTTGATATAATTTTTATATTTTTATTAAATTTTTTTATTAAAAAATTATATAAAATGCACGACATGACACGAATACCATATGAACGTACGAATAATTTTTGTGAGAGTAAATAAAATTGTAAGGATGTTCACCGTACTAATGACATAGACAATTTTTAGTGTATATATATATATACACACATACATAATTATCTGAATTTAGGACGGATCGAAACCCTAATACTCTATTTAATCAGGTTGCGGGTCGGATCAGATCGAATCACCCTATATCCAAACTCGAATCTAATATTAATCAGATGTGGTCAAATCGAATAAAAATCAGATCGAATCGAGTCAGATCAATCAGGTGGGATCAAAATTGTCAGAAATGAGAAATCCGAACGTGGAACAGAGCGACGACATCTGCACGTGATCATTAATACATGTGACCCCGTTCCATTAATATAGTGTACATAACCACAGTCAATTTTCTTTAGCTTCAGTGACAAGTAGTCGCCGTTTGCTGTGCTCGCAGAGGAGTCAAATGAACAATTAACGTGACCCTCTAATGCTGAAACCTCAAGGTCGCCGACTACACCAGCAGCACGCCATTGACGATTAGATCTGTGAACTCTTGAGGTATTAATCGGTTTTTTGAATCTCTGATTTAACTCGGAACCAGCTGCTGCTCGATCTATCTCGCTTATTGTTGCTTTCGCTCTATTCTGAGATGCAGAGTAGCATCTGATTGGCCCCCCCCCTCCCCTGTTTTTTGACTGTTGCACGTCAGGTGATGGGGAAGAAGAAAGTTTTGGTACCGGCTGCCGAAGTTGATGTGTCGACCGTCGAGTATGATTATGAGCAAATCCAAGGTCAACTCCCACTCGTTCTTTTTTTGAACTTTGTCCTTGATTCTGCAGGTTTTGGTATCTTTTATTTTTTTCGTAGGATCAGTTTGAACTTTTATCACTTAGAAATTTGGTGCTTGGAAATCTGAGCAAATGCTACGTGGTAAGCTCGGGTGTGGCAGGAGTAGAGTTATAGTATTTGACTAATGTAAGTGTCAGCTGAAATGCTGCTGACCGGATGACGGATAATGTTTGGGTAGTCGAGGATTTTCTTCTTTGCTAGCATCTGCATTTCTTGAATTTCTTTTTTTGTTAGGGAGTTGATGGGAGTACTAGTTTGCTTCTTGTTGTTTGTTTGTTTGTTCATTTGTGAGAAATCTGCCTTCAGATTAGTATTCTGGTTGGCATGAGGTGAAAGGAAGTGTTTGGAGATTATTGGGTTTGAGTCGATTGGAAATTGAGGCTTGCAGCCTTGCTTATGGGAATATACTGAGGAATTGATCGACGCCTTGTAATTTACTTAGTGCCATAGTGGGAAATGTGGCAAATGCTTATCCATTGCTGTGTGGCAAATTTTAGCTTTGAACTGTATTCTTTATCTGTTGTCCATAATATGCAAGTGTGTTTCTTGCTCCAACATAGTAGAATATAGTATGCAAGGAGAAGAGAAAAAGCATGCGTGTTCATTGCTTTGAACAAGTTAACTTTTCAGGGTTTCCTGTTGAAGAAGACATTCTAAGAGGTTTGGCCCTAAAGGTGTAAGGCTGTTTTCTTGGGTTTGGATGAAGATTTGGAAAGATGACAAAAGTAATATGGCCGGTATAAATTGGAGGGTTATATAATTAAACGTGTGCATGTGTGATTTTTTTTCTCTTCGAAGTATAATTGGAGGGTTACTCAAATTCAATGCCCCTATGCATGTGTTATTTTCTTCTCTTTGTTAGGATGGCCAACATATTACCCGAGAATACTTTTGGGTCTTGTTTTTAGTTTGCTCCCCATCAAGCTTGTTGTATGCTTTAGTGAAATTATGTCAGTTCATCAGGTATGATGCAATGCCATTGGAGTTTGATTAGAAATTTGTATCTAGATGCTTAAGTATGCCATCACTTTTTTTTTTTTTGTGTTCTTGCAGCTCCACATATGACTGGGTTGACATTGAAGTTTCTCACCACAGTTCTTGAAGCTCCAATTATTGGTCCTTTAATTGTTTTCTATTTGAGACATAAGAATAAGACGGTTGAGGTCTGGTGGTCAAATTTCTTTCTTGGAGATTATTTAGGAAAGACTTGTGATGATGGCTCCTGTGCAACAAATTACCTTCCCTTTATATTGGCAGGTGCTGAAGAACACTGTCATTCCAGAGGGACCAATGTATAAACCTGAATATCCTCACCAAGGTTCAAACTTCCACTCTTATCCTTGTTGACTTGTCGTTATGTTTATAATGCCAGGTTTTTCGAAATTAGCAAGAGTGCTGGACAGAATTACTAAATCTATTATATTTTCCAAAAGATGCAAACTCTTAAAGGGAGCAAACAAGAAGCTGAGTACTGATCTGTCCTTATACTACACTTGTAGTTCCAATGGAGTAAACATTTACCAAAATTTTTCCATTTTCTTTAACAGAAGTAAAATACAGCCACAGAACTGAAGTTTCACAAACACACCGTTACCCCTTAATCTTGTTTTGCCCAATGCTCCTTATGCATCAGACCATGGTGGACTTTGCTTTTGTTTTAGAGTGGCATGCTTATAGATAGCTTGGTGTAATAAGTTGAAATGACCATTAGAGCTCGAACATGGCACTATTGTTGTGGAGGAAGCTGGAAAACCTGAAGACCGTGTGGCAGCAGTGCTGAACTGTCTTCCCCAGTATGATCCTTCTACTTGCTGGAATGAAGATTTGGCGAACTCATTTAGATACTGGAAGATTCGTGACTTTGCTTATGCTTATAGGGCAGGGTTAGCAACTCCATTCATGGTTAGTTACTTTTTTCATGTCAATTCTTTGTGCCTTTCGTCGTCATCATCATCATCACCTGGACCGTTTCCCACTAGGTGGACCTTTTCCCACTTGTTCCTTGATATATGTTGATGGAAACTGATCCTATTTTGTATTTATACATTTGGTTATTTATATATAGGTCGCAGAACAAATAATCTCATCCTTAGAGGAGTATAACAAAAATAACCCCTCAGCTCCACTCTTGATTTCATTTGATGCTGAGGATGTAAGGAAGCAAGCTGCTGTTTCTACACGAAGGTTTGAGGAAGGTAATGCTTCATATTTCATCACGTATTGGATACGCCATGTTACATGAATTTGCACCATGATTTACATGAATTTGCGCATGGTCTTTGCAGGAAATCCTGTATCCATTTTAGATGGAATTTTCATGGCGATCAAGGACGACATAGATTGCTTTCCCTTCCCCACGAAAGGTGAATATTGTCATCTTCTTTTGTGTTGGATCTTCGTCTGACATTATTTTTCATAAATTTGTCTTCAAGCATTACATTAAGTTCCAGCATTCTTTAATAACAGGTGGAACAACATGGTTTCATAAGGTGAGACCTGTTAAGAAAGATGCTATTTCTGTTTCAAGGCTGCGTAGCTGCGGGGTTATTTTGATTGGGAAGGCAAACATGCATGAAATGGGCCTTGGTACTACTGGAAATAATGCAAATTATGGGTAACTTCTTTCTGGATTTTATTTTTGAGTCCAAGCCACATTTAGCATTGGTTGGTGTTTTGCAAGTATGTGACGTTTGCTTCTGCGCATTCGACAGAACACCAAGAAATCCACACGCTCTCAGTAGGTACACTGGTGGTTCTTCATCAGGCCCGGCAGCTCTTGTTGCTTCTGGACTGTGTTCAGCTGCATTGGGAACAGATGGAGGAGGTGTTAACAACTATAAGTGCATCGTGCTTTGCTTCACCCATCTCCTTGGAAGGCACAACCCTAATTTCTAACTTGTAGTTTACACCTTTATGCAGGCTCAGTTCGTATTCCTTCATCTCTTTGTGGTATAGTGGGCTTGAAAACAACATATAGCCGAACTGACATGGAAGGGTTTGCTCCTGATACTTGGATTCTCTATTTCTGTTTGCAACTTTTTCTTGGCTACCTTACATGTTCTTTTTTCGTTTGTTTTTCTGAAGTACAAGAATAGGTACTTGGTTAATGTGAATCAAAATTGGGGGAAAAAGTCAGCCTCACAATGGAGGGACTTCATCACTAATGTAATACCATAATGGGGGATATGGGCTAGTACACAATAGAACTAGCAAGATAAATCCAACCTCCCAATCCCCGCAATATTGCCCTTCAAGATGGAACATAGATATTCACCATGCCTATCTTGTTAGAAATAAATTCTGCCCGTTTTCCCGCAACAGGCTTATATTGAAGATATCACCAAGCTGCCCACTAATCTACACATGATTCAACATAATATCCTTTCTTTTGCAACTTCTCTCTAATAAAATTACAATCAACCTTAATATGTTTGGTCCTCTCATAAAATACTGGATTTGAGGCAATGTGAATGACATACTAATTGTCACATCGTAACTGGGCTAACCGGATGTATGAATATCTCAACTCTGTAATTTCAGAAATGGAAATTTTCAGGTCATTATGTGGTACGGGAACTGTGGAAATCATCGGCCCTATTGCATCAACTGTTGAGGATGCTATGCTAGTGTAAGCAGTTAAGCTCTTCAATCTACACAATTTGTTTGATGCGTCTTCTCTAGCATTTATTGTTAATCGCAAATTTGAGACTAGATCGAGGGTTTGTATAGAATATGTATCATGACTATGACTTGATTTTGTGTTTGGTACATATTCACAGGATGCCACTGACTTTGCTAGTATAGCATGTACTGCAAGTTGTTTACTTGGATGTCCTTGTTCAGTTAGTTGTTCTGGAGGAAAGAGGATTAGGGGTTATTGCTGCTTGCTTTTATAATTTTTTGAGTGGATGTTATGGGTCTTGGGCTTGGCTTTTTGTCTTTGAATATGGGATAAACTCAATATTTCATGTGCTAAATAGTTTCTTTTCCCATTATTTTTCCGTATTTTGTAATCAAGGATGTAAAATTATTTAAGAGAGACCTAGATAAAAAACATGAACTGCAAAAAACCCGTGGGGAAGTGGTGAAAGAAGAGCAATTGCAACTTACTATCCTTGAGATTGGGTTTGCAACTCATGCACATTGAGGTGAATGGGTCTGAATGGAAAAATATGTTCAGAAGGCTACCGTTGAATACTGAATACATGGGTAATGGGTTTTAGCTCTGTTTCTTGGTGCCCAAAAGTTGATGATTTGAGTTTCCTTCTTTTGTAAAAGTTGATGGATATTCTTATGAACTAATTTGAGGAGATAGGACCAATATGGCTTTCACTCACAGCATTTCTTCTCAATTGCTTCAAAGATTGATAGGCCGAACTTTTTAATGCCTTTGACTTATCTCTCTAAGGAGCAGTATGTTATGTGCAGCTTCCACGACCCATCTGCTACCATGATGGGGTCATGATCCTTGGCAGTTAGGATTTGCTATTTTCTTATGGTATTTTTCTTATGTTTAGCAGTAAGTTAGTTTCCTCATTTTTAGTTGCACCAATAAGAGGTTGGGTAGCTATAGGCAGCATTTGTTATTCGGTTGTTTTTCACTTCTCTAGCTTAGTGGAGCTTCGTGGGAACGTGTGGTTCCCCTTGCTGTCGTTTTGTCTATTTAAGCCCTGTAATAGCTTAGGATTTTGCAGGCAATTTGATAAACCCGAAAGACCATTTGGTTACCACATTGGAGGTCCAAGTTCCCTCGAACGAACTTATAGTTCTAGAATCCCATCATTTACATAAATCACTTCCATCACGGGTCGTAAAACTCGTCATAGTTCCAAGTCTTTGCTTCCACCCCATCTCGGTCACCAATTCATACACGTACGTCCGCACGTATCACAGTACCATTTTTTTTTTCAACTTAGCCTTTTCCTTGCCCACTATTACTTCAATTGGCTTGAAATTCTATATATTGTCAATGCACTTCAGTTGTCCAAAGCACTTCAGAAATATCTGATCTTATTCTTCCCATATATTCATCTGTATATAACTAAAATCTCATGGGTCTGCAACATGAAAAGTCTTCGCACGGTTTGGGGGAGCATCAGACAGATTCTACCAACCAATAGCTACCCTTATGCAGCCATTTTCTGCTCGGGTCAATGATGGTTCAGCTAGGTGTTTGTTATGGTCCATGATTGGAAATGAGAACTTGTTTTGCTACAATTTATGTTCTCGGAACATATAGAAAACCGCTCTTTGAGTATAAAACAAGTATAGAAGTCTGAGATAGCCAGATGCTGAATCCAAGTTTCATGATAGCAGATGTGGGTGATCTCTTTGAATTCCTACAGGCATTATGTTAAATTTGTTTTCTAATTTATTCTAATATGTGTTCTGAGATCAAATTTTCTTGGAGGGCCCAATGAGGGGGGGGGGGGG
>JAOWBR010127873.1:0-13983 GCA_028571145.1 Dionaea muscipula
GTAATGTAGCCATTTCACGGCTATATCAACTCCCCCCAACTTGGCTCTTTGCTAGTCCTCGAGCAAAGATATGGATGGAATATAGATGGTAAAATCTAGAGTGGAGGATCAGAGAGAAAAAGATAAGCTACCTAGTACAAATGAAATCATGAAAACTATACAACTCACACCAAAATACAGATGCAAATCTCAAGAGTAACATGATATACCAGTTGTTATCACCACTTTTTAGTCAGGGTGACGTGGACGCGTTCCGAATGCCACCTATGCTTCGAGTCCAGCTTCCGTGTCTTGAGCTCGTCTTTTGCTCTGAGAAATCCCTCGGCCTCCGGATATTCGCAGGAGTCCGTTGCCTATGGACTTCACTGCCTCAGGAGTCCGTTGCCTCAGAAGTCCGCTGCCTCTGGACTCCACTGCCTCAGGATCCCGCCTGTATACGCAGCAACTTCCACGTTAGAGAGACCCGAGGTTTTCACCCCGGGAATACCCCTCCGATGCTCAAGTCAATCTTTGATCCAAATGCTGGAAACTGAGGGGCTTGATAGGAGAGTTTTCCAGAGTAAACATGCGAACCTGAATGAGAGAGCGGAGTGCTCTATTTATAGAGGTGAGAATGATTACCCGTGAAATGTCCATATCGCACCCGAACAGTCTTCTGGAATATTATAGAACCGAGGATCTTCTTCGTAATTTATGCTCGGGCTTGGGACCATTTTCCACTTGGACCGAGCCCACGGGGCATCGAAAAGATCGGGACTCGACATCAGCACACAGACTTGGCCGCCGATGTGAGCTGTCGGCATCTTCGATGTTGCTAGCCGCGGACTCGTCTGCTCGCAAAGAGATGTTGCCCGCACGAGGGGCAGCTGGCCGCCCTTGCTCGAGGTAGAGCTGGCCGCACGAGGGGCGACTGCCCGCGCCGGAGGAAGAACCTCCACTACTCGCCCACGGAGTCACTGGCCGCCCGTCGCCCCGCTACTCGCCCATGCTCCGCTGGCCGCGAGGAGCCGCTGTTGGTCGGTAAGGAAGGTGACCGCTGCTCGTCGATCTCCAGTGCCCGCTACTCGGTAGGGCCTGCTGCCTGCTGCTGCTACTCGGCGAGGAAGGCGACCGCTGCTCGCCGATCTCCAGTGCTCGCTGCTCGCGTGGAGGAGGAAGCTTCATGCGCTCGCTGCTCGCACGAAGGAGGGAGCTTCCAGTGCTCGCTGCTCGCCAATGGACATGGCCAGCTGCCTGCCGAGGATGCGAGACGAAGCCGCTCCTCGCCCAAGCCCGCTGTCCGCCTGAATCACTACCCGCGAGGTGAAGGAGCTCGCTGCCCGCAAGCCTGCTGCTGGCTGGCCGTGGGTGCGGCTACTCGCTGGCCGTGATGTGGGGCTGCTCGCTGGCCACGTGGCGGCTGCTCGCTGGTCGCGAGCCTAGTGCTCGTTGGCCGCGAGGTGGGTTGCCCGCTAGCCGCGGCTTCATGCTTCCAGCGCGAGGCTCCTCATGCGTTGAGACCATGCATGTCCATGGATGGTCGTGCGTCGGGCTTTCTCCGGTTACTCGTTGCCGCGTACAAGATCTTCACTCGTCAATGTCATGTGTCCAGGTGTTCAAAGCTGAGCCCTATTCCCGCCCACGTGGCATGATATTCACGATCCACGTGTCAGACGTTTTTCGGTGTATAACACCCGCGAACCCGATCATCTCCCGTGTCATTTTATCCACGTGTATAGGAGATTTTTTTTCCCGTATATCAATATATATGATAAGATAGATTAGAGAATATTTTGCATTTGTATATTATGTATTTGTATATATGTAACAATAAAATCGATAAAACCAATTAACCGTGGACTTAGTATATATATTGATGGTAGTCGTGTTGTGCATAAAATTCGAAGCGTATAATATTGATGGTAACTAATCTGATGAGTTTCTAACCAGAAAAAATGGTCATATTAGCAGGGATAACATTTTTTTCCTAGGGCAAAGATATGCGATACGATAGTACACACCCGTGAAGATAATAAAGTGCTTGTGTCGGTTGGTCCTCTCTCAGCGGGTCCAAACTATTTGTTACATCATTCTCAACACAACGTAAATGTTGTAGGGATGCGTGTAATTAGTTAGATCCCACCATATCAAGATCAGGTGAAATTAAATTTTGACGGCAGTCTCAATCATGCATCGCGAGCAGGCATATTAAGAAAGATCCCACCATATCAAGATCAGGTGAAATTAAATTTTAACGGCAGTCTCAATCATGCATCGCGAGCAGGCATATTAAGAAAAAGTGATGGTACAATCATTATGACGTTCATGAATATACTGTCACGTGGAACCACAAGCTACGATGGAGAGGCAATAGCGCTCCTCCAAGGACTTGAGTTGTCGTACATGCTTGGATTCAAGAAGATTTGGGCCGAGGGTTACGCCAAGTTTCTCATTAAAACAGTAAATGAAAACCGATCAGATGATCGTTATGGACTAGACACGGTCGTGAAAATTTGAGAGGTACTCAAGAAGTTTGACGCATACAATGTTAGTTTCGTGCGTAGAGAATCCAATAAGACCGCAGACAAGCTAACTCACGTCACACGAAATGCACGTCTCACGTCTCGATGAAATTTTGATTGGTGAGGAAAAACTACCCAAAGAAGTTATGAAAATTGTTAAAAGTGAACAGAACAGACATACCTACATCAGAAATACGATTAATTAGTTAGAAGTGTATACTGCCGGTACATGTATAGTAAGAATTGGATTACTGATTGTAATCATTGTATTGCAATAGTTTAATTTAACACTCCACATTTCACACCAGCACCGTCAATGCAGCAGAATTGGATATCCCATCCAACCCCAAATATCGGGAACAGATCCTTCCTATTAGCACTCCGTTAGCGGCCAGTACCCTCTTAACCGCTCTCCACCATTGGCAAATTGACCCTCGTAGGAAACTAATGGCAAACTTTACCCAATACTCATCGGGATATTCATAATCTTTTAATAAGGTGACTACATCATCTTTTCACTCTTCGGCTTTCATTGGATCGTAACATGCAGATCATCTTTCCCGACATTTGATGGTGCCCACGATCCAATGAAAATCGAAGAGTGAAAAGATGATGCACTTATTTTATTAAAAGATTATGAATGTCTCAAGAAAAGTACTGAGTAAAGTTTGGCATTAGTTTCCTACGAGGGTTAACTCGCCACTTGTGGAGAGCAGTTGAGAGGTTACTAGCCAAGGGTACTGGCCCCCTAACGGAGAAGCAATTACATGGGAACAATTTGAGAAACAATGCAATATCAGTACTCCTCCATGGATTACCATCTGTACAGATCCTTCTTATTATGTCTTGATATGATCAATTGATAGTATAACAGTTCATTCCAAGTATCTGGAACACCAGGAAGACACCAATGACTGCAATCTTCAACGCTCGAAGAGTATCTCTTCAAGGATTTACCTCCATAAACAGAAGGGTGGCCATCGATCCTATGTGCCGATAAGCCAGTTACGTTCAAGAAAGTGACGGGAGTTTTCATCCTCTTGATGACCTCCGCTAATATAACGTCCTTTTGGGTTCTGTTATCTAGGAAAGTCCCGTCCACAGGTCTAACGGCTTCCTTGCAATGTCCGCCTGTATTCCATTGCCCTCCCCTGGTTAAGCAGTAACAAGATTTTAGTCCCGATTCAAGCAAATCACGATTCAGAACGCTGAAAGAAGACACTGAAACATGTATGTTATAGGGTAATGTTTACTATTGCCCACAAATATGAATTGTCTATGCACTAAACTTTCCTGCTATAGCAATAACCCCTTCATTTTTGCAACTGATACAATCTTGTGAGTTTATGACACAGAAAAGTAAGATAATATGAAGATCTTGTCTGAACAAACTATAAGCAACTCAATTCTATATGTTGACACAGCTCATATGCTTAGATTCTGCAACTTTCATATACAGAAACTAGAAAGCATCTATTATCGCCGGCTTATCCACACCTGCACGCAACTTGAACCACATGTAACCACTCAAACCAGTGTCCCAACTGTTGGCTTTTTGCTTCTTAATTTATATCCCACATCGAGTAGAAAGAAAAAGGAATGAAACCTAAGACCTATAAAAGAAGGCTTAGACTTTTGATCTAAGTACATCTGGTAGAAAGCCTAGCTAGTAAGATTTGATTCTAGATCAAATTCCTCCATGAGGTGAGAGTCATCGTCTTTCTAATGGTAAGTAATAATTTGTCATGTAATGGATTTTCTTCTCTGGATTTCATTCTTGATATTGTTGGAAGAAGATCCAAACTCATACAGGTTACACCGAGACACCTTTTTGTAGAGTGGCTATGTTGAACCATTAGCTCTGAGACTACCTGTCAGCAACAATTTAGAGTATATATGCTACTAACGGATTATGATACTTCATGGGTCTACTAACAGTTAACCCAAACATGTTCTCAACAATTTAGGGTTTATGAAATCATTATACCCTTGTTGTGCAACGTTCATACATGTACTAATTTAGATAAATAAAACCTCAAGAAGTCCATTACCATGGCACTTGAATGTTCCAAGCCAATCATGGTTCCAGAATAGAACAAACCTGAAATGACTAGGTGCTGAACTTCGAAAGAAAACTTGTGTTTTTTGTGGATTTACATGTTGATCAACCCATGTCGCCCATGTTACTAACGCTCTTCGAAAAGCTATCATAGCATCAAGACGAGGATAAACTTGGTCACTGTCCTGGTAATAGTTAATCCTGTACCAAAAGACATATTGTTCTAAATGATCACTGTATTCAGAGTAAATGAGCACTAAAACAACCAAATAATGCCAAAGTAATTAGCAAAAAAGATGCATAAGAAATGAAAATACCATCGCCTACTGATTATAAGAGTATACAAATCCAACCACGCGAGCAAAAAGAGAAGCTTCAAAGAGAAAACGTTACCCGGCTTGTGTTTTGGAATGAGTCCACCAATTTGCAGTGTTGAAAACCAAAATATCAGCTCCCCTCCATCGTGAGGTCCCCCGATCTATCTTATCAATGCGCAAAGTTGGCACACGTTTCTGCCCTATCCTTGCTTTACTTTCATGTACCAAGAAATGGGTCGCATAGAATTCGACATTACATTGATAATCCTGCATTTTTGTTTAGTCCCATAAATCCAAATGGCTTCAAGGAACAAATAGATTCAAGGCATTTTCAAGTTTTCTATGTACCATGAATCTGAAGCAATAGTTCCCCTTCCCCTTCATGATCTTTCGCCCACGAGTCTCATATACCTTCTTTGAATCTTGTACAGCTTCCATCAATAAGCAAAGCAGCGACTCCCATTGGTTCCTATTGATTGAATCCCCAACAAACACAACCCTCTTTCCTCTAATCAACTCCAGCATCTTTGTTGCATTGAATCTATCATGAAATACCAACAGTCCAACTCCTCAGCTCTACAACATACCTAAGATAGCTGACCAAGAAAAATCCAATGTGTTCTTGTCACTGATTAACTAGTTTTCATCACTTTTTTCTTGGAATTTTCTTTCCTGCAAATCTCCAAGATCTAGAATGGCCAACATAGCCTAGTTCCCATTCAATTTATCAAAATAGGTAATGCAAGAAATTGTGATATTTGTCTAATGCAAAACCTATTTTTTATCAATGCAAAACCTATTGTTGGGTCACATGTAAGTTACATGTTGTCATATCGGGGATGAAACATGAGAGAAATGATAACATATAAACCTATCGGTCCAGGCTTTTGGATTGAGATATGGATTTGATACATGTTTATGTGGTTATTTAGTTGGGGGTCTCAGGCCCAGCATTGGTCTCGGTTGTGGGCTGTTGGACTGAGGTTTACGCCTCCTGATAGTTGTCTCTTCAACTCCTATTATTGGACCTTCACTGACCACCTCAGTCAATATGATAGAGTATCATAATAAACTGCATTATCATAATGGAACTTCAGATAAAGGGCCAAAATCAGAAGCATTGCTTAGTCAACCTTCCAAAGCCCAAAAGACATGTGTTTTGTCTTAGAATATAGAAGGATTGCCTGGGCCATACCTCACCTAATCTAATGAGCAATCTTCCAATTACCTTGGAATGTGACAATCTTCTGGTTGCCACCTCCACTTGAGGTAATCTTTGTCCAGCCTTCCATTCCCCTGGCAATTGAAACCTTCATCTATGAAAGGACAAGAGGAATTTGTATAAAGGGGATAGCTCTCATCAAAGACCCACTTCCCTCTTGAAACATCACACTCCTTTATCCTCTTCCCTTCATTTTTCTCACCAACACTGCCTCCATCTTTATCAAATGAAGCATTATCCACACGAATCTCCTGGATAACTGTCAAATTTTTATTTCCACGTTCAGTAATTGTTAAATCATCACCACCCACATCAACATCATCTGAACTCTCATCTTCATTTTCCTCCACCTCACCCTCACCTCCATAAAAAACCTCAGGACTCAGAAACCCAGAAGAATTTGGAGGTTTACTCAAATGGGCATATGAAACCTCATCAAACCCAGATGAACTTTGAGGTTCTCTCAAATGGGCATCTACCAAATTTGGATCTTTCGAACTATAAGCTGAGAAATTGGTTCCAAAACCAACCAAGGTTCGAACTTTAAAACCTGGACTCAGAAGGGGTCGATTCAACTGCAAATGGGTTTGTTGGTGAACTGAAGGGGTGGCTCTTATGACCCAGTAAGAGAGAGAGGTAAGCAGGACGAGAGAGAAAGATAAAGTGAAAGAGACGAGAAGAAATCTAGTGTATTTGAAGGAGAAACTTCTCTGCTTCTCCATGGATTAGTAGCCCTGAGAGTGAGTGAGAGTGAAAGCATCTGAAACTTTTACTGAAAGAATCAAAGAACTCAAGCAGTCAGTTTCCTTCTTCCTTTTTCCTTTTTTTTTGGTGGTAATTTAACCGAAGAGAAAGCAATTTAGAGGTGGAGAAGAAATGCCTTCCAGACCTCGAAAACGAGACAACAATGGCAATTATGGCAATGACAGGGGGAAGGTAGTGGGGCGAAAATGACTTGCACTGCGAAATTGCACTGCGAATCCTCACACCCTGTGACAGCTCCTCCCCCCTCTCACTTAGCAATACTGGGTAGTGGGGGCCGAAATTGTGGACTTGGAGACGCGGGACAGGAACTGTGCCATGTGAAAAATTGTCTTTTCGATCAATAAAAAAATGAATATAATATGTTTGTTATATTCTTTATTCTTATCTTGATTAATTTTTAGAGTCTCCTCTATATAAGATGAGCTCAGTGTAATTAAAATTCTCTCCTTCTCCTCAATTAATAAGAACAGTTCTTTTTCTTAAATCCTTCTAAGTTTTCTTCTTCTTGCTTCTTTCATTTTCCTAACTTGGTATCAGAGCTCCAAGTTCTGTTCCAGGATTCCTGAAGGGTGTATCCATGGCTTCGATTACTCCAGAAGGAGAATTAGATGAGGCATCAACTACCAGGAACAATTCCAACGGAAAGGATTCTGAAAAGATTGCTGAGACTTCAATGGCTAATGATTCCTTGAAGACGACTCACTCTCCTCAGTCGACTCACTCTTCTCCCGTAGAAATTATCTCTCCTGTCAATCAGTTAATTACAACAAGGCTTGAAGAAGATAATTACCTGCTGTGGAAATACCAGGTTGAAACTACCATCCAAGGCTATGGTCTGGAAGGTTACATCTATGGAAACCAACCTATTCCAAATCCTTCCATCCTAAACTCAAGTGGTAATACCATTCTAAACCCTATCTTTCTTGCTTATAAAAGACAGGATAAACTCCTCATCTCTTGGCTCTTAGCTTCAATTTCCAATTCGTATTTACCACAACTAATTGGTTGCGAATCAGCCCAAAAAATCTGGTCATCTATCGCCCAACAATTTGCTTCTCAATCCACTGCGAAAGTTTTGTTTTATAAAAAGCAATTGGAGGTTATCAAGAAAGATGGGTTAACTATGAAGGATTATCTAATGAAGATTAAGACTCTGTGTGATCTTCTTGGAGAAGCAGGCCATCGAGTGACAGAAACAGACCAAATCCTGGCAATCTTGAGTGGTCTAGGGGATGAATACGAGTCAATAGTTGTTGTTATTTCCTCTAGAGAGACCCCTTATAATCTAAGAACCGTAGAAAATCTGTTAATGGCACATGAAGGACGAATTGATAAGAAAATTGCGGGACAGATGACTGCCAATCTTATGACTCAAAAAAGGTTCCAAACATGCAATAGTGGAGGATTTCAGTCAACCTACGGAAAAGATGGTTTTCAAGGAAGTGGATCAAGAGGAGGACAAAACAATAAAGGAAGAGGCAGAAGGCAATGGAACAACTCCAACAGGCCTCAATGTCAGCTTTGTGGAAAATTGGGTCACACGGTTCAAAAGTGCTATTATAGGTTTGATATTAGTTTCACTGGTGTGACTAATGGAGGAACAAGCAATTCAAAGCAAGACGCACAGGCAGTAGCAAATTTTGCTCAAAGTAGTGAGGGAAATTCCCAAGAACGAGGTGCTCTACAGGCACTTAGTGCAGGAACAGATCAAAATACCATCAACTGGTATCCGGACTCAGGAGCCACAAATCACTTAACCAATGAGTTCAATAATCTCAGTTTTGAAACTGAGTATAAGGGTAAGGAAAAGATTTGCATGGGGAATGGAGCTGGTTTAGGAATTTCTAACGTTGGTCACTCTCACCTTTCCACAAATTCTAGAACTTTAGTTTTAAAGAATTTGTTGCATGTGCTTAAAATTACTAAGAATTTGATTTCTGTCTCTCAATTTGCTAAAGATAACTCTGTATTTTTTGAATTTCACCCTTATGTTTGCTTTGTGAAGGACCAAGCTATCAACCAAGTTCTTCTTGAGGGTGCTCTCCATAACGGGCTCTACAAGTTCAGCCTGATTGTAGAAAAATAGCAAAAAGAAGGCATCAAAACCTTAGTTCCAGCAGTAAATCCTTTTTGTTTCTCTCATTCTAATAGTTCCAGTAATAATAGTGATCAGCTTTATGCTCTTTGGTATCATAGATTGGGACATCCATCTACAAAAATTGTAAAGGAAGTTCTAAAACAGTGTAATATTCCTTGTTCCCCTAATAAAGTTCATATATGTGATTCTTGCCAATTAGAAAAACATAACAAGCTTCCCTTTCTGTCTTCTTCTACTCTCTGTAGTGAACCTCTCCAACTAGTTGAATCAGATATTTGGGGTCCATCTCCCATCACCTCAACTCAAGGGTTTCGATAATATCTTAGTTTTGTAGATGTCTATTCGAGATATACATGGTTGTATTTCCTTAAGACAAAAGGAGAAGCTCATGAATGCTTCATTCACTTCAAATCTCAAGTTGAACTTCAGTTAAACAAGAAAATTAAGATGGTTCAAACTGATTGGGGTGGAGAATTTCGGAGTTTAGCACCCTTGTTTAAAAGAGTGGGAATAGTACATAGAATTTCTTGCCCTCATACTTCTGAACAAAATGGTATAGTTGAAAGGAAGCATAGACATATTGTAGAGACTGGGTCTTACCTTGCTCGCTCATTCCTCTCTTCCTCAAAAGTTTTGGTCTGATGCTTTTTCTTCTGCTGTATTTCTGATCAATCGGCTGCCAACCGATGTGCTTAATCAGAGATCCCCTCATGAGGTATTATTTCATTCCAAACCTGATTATGCATGGTTTAAGGCCTTTGGTTGCTTATGTTATCCTGACCTAAGACCATTCAATTCACATAAGATGGACTTTAGATCCACACCATGCACTTTCTTAGGTTATAGTAGTCAGCACAAAGGCTATAAATGCTTAGACAAGAATGGCAAAGTTTTTGTGTCTCGACATGTTATATTTAATGAGAATGTGTTTCCCTATTCCTTTCAGCAAAATCAAAACAGCAAATGTCCAAACAATTATCAAAATGTCCCCTTCTCACCTTCATTGACTCATAAAACAATGGGCGAATATGAGTTTTCCAATTCTGTAAATCCATCATATGAGAATGTCCTCTCAGCACCTTCTTTGGTTCATCAAAATCTCTCTGAACATGAGAGCTCCAGCTCTCTAAATCCATCACACTCCAGTGATTCTAATCAAGTATTAGATCACTTCTCAACATCCACTACTGAACCTATTCAACAAACACCTATTCCTTCAAACACTCAGTCTACTTCTCCTAAGACACAAACTTCTGTCACTTCCAATCAGAGTTGTCAACAAAATACAGTTACTATTTTTGGTGAAAATGTTCCTAGAGAACCTCAAATTATTCAACCAGAAGTTGTTCCTAATATAAATGCACACCCCATGGTTACAAGATCTAAGAGCGGAATTTATAAACCCAAAGTATACACTGCAGATTTTTTAGTGCAAGAACCCACATGTTATGAAGAAGCCCAGCAAGAATCCAAGTGGCAGAAGGCAATGGAGGAAGAGTATGAAGCCTTGATTCAAAATCACACCTGGTCCTTGGTCCCAATGCCTAGCAACAGAAATTTGGTGGGATGTAAATGGGTCTATAAGCTGAAAAAGAACCCAGATGGAACAATAGCAAGGTACAAGGCAAGATTAGTTGCAAAGGGGTATTCTCAATCACATGGATTTGATTTCTCTGAAACCTTTAGCCCTGTTGTAAAACCAGCCACTATACGAGTTGTTTTAACCATTGCTCTTGCAAAAGGATGGGCTATGAATTAGCTAGATGTCAATAATGCCTTTTTAAATGGCACACTACAAGAAGAAGTTTACATGGAACAGCCGGTTGGATTTCAGAAACAAGTTCAAGGTCAACAATTGGTGTGTAAGCTTCACAAAGCTTTATATGGTCTAAGACAAGCTCCTCGAGCTTGGTTTGAAAAGTTGAGTACATGTCTACAAGGTCTTGGGTTTGTTTTCTCAAGGGCAGCCCAGTCCCTCTTCATCAAGTTTACAAAGGCTTCAACAACTTATGTCTTAGTCTATGTAGACGATATCATTGTAACAGGGAGTGACAACAAGGAGTTGAGGTCTCTTATAGATCACCTTCATAGGGCTTTCTCCCTAAAAGACCTTGGTAAACTTCACTACTTTTTGGGAATCGAAGTACAGGAGGTAAAGGAAGGAATTCATTTGTCCTAGAAGAAGTATGTTCAGGAGTTACTGGAAAGAGTCAAGATGAAGGATGTTAAAGCTTTACCTACTCCAATGACAAGTGGTTTGACATTGTCCTCACACAAAGGTAATCCAATTGAGAACATCACTGAATATAGGTCTGTGGTAGGTGCTTTGCAGTACATAACAATTACCAGACCAGAAATTTCTTTCAGTGTGAACAAAGTATGCCAATTCATGCAAAAGCCTCATGACACACACTGGAAAGCAGTTAAAAGAATTCTCCGATATTTGAAGGGGTCCATGGAGGAAGGACTTTTGCTTAAGAGATCAGAAATCTTGAACCTGACAGGGTTTTGTGATGCTGATTGGGGAAGTGATCCAGATGACAGAAGATCAACTAGTGGTTTTTGTATCTTCCTTGGAAGGAACCTAGTCACATGGTGTTCTAAGAAGCAACATGTGGTGTCTAGAAGTAGCACTGAAGCTGAATATCGCAGCTTAGCTAAGACTGCCAGTGAAATGCTTTGGTTACAAAGTCTTCTTCAGGAACTTCAAATTCAAGCTTCACTCACTCCCACTATCTGGTGTGATAATCTGAGCACAGTGGCTCTATCTACAAATCCTATCCTTCACTCTCGAATTAAACATATGGAACTTGATCTTTACTTCTTGAGAGAGAGAGTTGTTGCCAAACAACTTGTGGTGAACCATGTTCCAGCCATATACCAGGTTGCAGACATCCTTACAAAGGCACTCTCACATCAGTTCTTTGAGAGATTGAAGAAGAAGATGGCAGTGGGACAACCAACCTCGACGAGCTTGGTTTTAGGGGGAGAAATAAAGAAATGAATATAATATGTTTGTTATATTCTTTGTTCTTATCTTGATTAGTTTTCAGAGCCTCCTCTATATAAGGTGAGCTCAGTGTAATTAAAATTCTCTCCTTCTCCTCAATTAATAAGAACAGTTCTTTCTCTCAAGTCCTTCTAAGTTTTCTTCTTCTTGCTTCTTTCATTTTCTTAACTCGATGGTACGGTTAGAGCACCAAAGGACATGTCGGACAAATCAAATCGAGATTTGACGGGTTGTTTGTCTCCTTCGCCTTTCACATAATTTCTTCACCCTCTATCAAATCTTGATTTTTTGTTGGCCGCAGGGTACTACGTTGGTTTTAGTTTACTCAAAGGTGTGAATTGTGTGAGCATTGGGTAATGATTTTTTGAGCGTGAATAAAAATTAGGAGGATGAATGTGAATGAATGGTGAGAATATTGTGTAATGATTTAAAAGTGAAACTCAATACCAAACTTTAAAGATAGAGTTTTAGGTTGGGTTGGATGAAAATTTTTAGATTTTTAGAGTATGAATAGTAAGACTATTGTATAAGAGCACGTACAATGGGAAAATTTTGTTTTCCCTCACTATTCATTCATTCAATTTTCATCTGCACTCAAACAATTATTACACAATACTCTCACTATTCACCCACTAAAACTCTCCAAATTCTAACCCCCTTAATCCACACCTCTACTTTTTGATATTCATTTAGAGTTTTCTCTCTAATCATCACACAATACTCTCACACTATTCACCCATTCACACTCAAAAAATTTTCCTCTACACTCCAATAACTATTGACTCTCTAAAAATCTTAAGATGCTATTTGGTTTGTTTGTTTTCAGTTTTCAGTGTTCTGTTTTTAATTTTCAGTTTTGAGTAAAAACAGAAAATAGAAAATTTGTTTGGTTTATAATTTACATTTTGCGATTTATAATTTATAATTTATCAGGACTTGAGCATTTTCCTTGTTTTGGGTGTTTTGAGAATTTCTATTGAAAACACAGTGCATGTATTTTGAAGATTTTGAACTGAAAACAGATATATTTTTTATTTTCTGCAAAATAGAAAACACAAAAAATAAAAAAACTGTTGAAACCAAACAGAGTCTAAATCTTCTCTGAATCAATCAATGTAGAATGATGTAATGTAAGTTTTTATTTTTCATATATAGGCGTGAACCTGTCGCTGCTGTCTCGGGTCATGTCATCGAGGCTTTCACAAGGGACGTATAACGGTGGGCTTCTATCAACCGAAGCAGGGACCATTGCACGGGTGATAGCGGATGCCACGATAACCCTAGTCGGGTACCTTGGTGAAAAGAGGCTGTTGAATTATACCCTCATTCCTTCGCTTCTGATTTGCATTGGCTCGATTGCTGCGACTTGCTTCACCTACAACTCGCTCTATTGATTCATTTCCTAGCTAGCTTGTTGCTTGAAAATATTTATCATTCAGATTAGTTTGCATGGTTGTTTGTTTGTGTTACTAGATCTATTTATAATGTGGATAGTTAGTTATCAGTCCCCCATGAAAAGGAAACAAATGGGATTTGTATATGCAACAATGCATGGATGTACGTTGTAGGAGAATAATGCCTACCTCTTCTTTTGTGTTACCATTTGATTCTCTTGAACAATGTTTTCTTTTTTCTCTAATGCCCTGTAAACTACTTAATTGAGTGAGTTTATGGTGTTACAAGTCGAATGGTCGTCAACTCAGACCGATTTATTATTTGAAGTTCGTCTGAGTTAAGGGTGTAGATGAGACGATACAACTCGAGTTCGGCTCGTAATTCGGCTCGAAAAGAGTTCGAAAAGCTCGACTCAAATTGAGCTCGAGCTCGACCTCTAAAAGTTCGAGTTCAGTAAAAAAGCTCGCTAGCCTAACAAACTGAATGAACTAATAAGTTTTTTAATTCGAGTTTGAGCTCGATATAGTGCTTGTCGAGTCTATCAAGTCAAACTCTAACCTTATCTCTATGAGCTCGTTAAGCTCGAGGTCCAGTTCGAGTTCGAGTTCGGACTCAT
>JAOWBR010127984.1:0-13983 GCA_028571145.1 Dionaea muscipula
CCAGCGTTTCCACATGGGAAGCTCCTGTTCTTTTTGTGAAGAAGAAGGACGGCTCCATGAGATTGTGCATTGACTATTGAGAGATCAACAAGGTTACCATCAAGAATCGGTATCCCTTACCGAGGATTGATGACCTTTTTGATCTACTGCAGGGAGCTCAAGTCTTTTCGAAGATAGACTTGAGATCGGGGTACCACCAGTTGAGGGTGGCTGATGGAGACATTCCGAAGACAGCTTTTCGTACGACGTATGGACACTATGAGTTCTTAGTCATGCCTTTTGGTTTGACTAATGCTCCAGCTGCCTTCATGGACACTATGCATAAGGTTTTTGAGCCCTTTCTAGATCAGTTTGTAGTAGTTTTCATTGATGATGTGCTGATCTACTCGAGGAGTAGATAGGATCATGCTGGACACTTGAGACTGGCATTGCAGACTTTGAGGGATAGACAGCTTTATACCAAGATCTCCAAGTATGAGTTTTGGCTTGACAAGATTTCATTTCTGGGACATGTGATTGATAGAGATGGTGTGTCAGTAGATAGGAAGAAGGTTGAGGCCATAGAGAGTTGGCTGAGACCTACGACTGTGGCGGAGGTTCGCATCTTTTTGCGATTGGCTAGTTATTACCGGAGGTTCATTGTGGGGTTTTCATCCATTGCCTTGCCACCCACTTGATTCACTAGGAAGGCGATAAAGTTTGATTGGACTGAGGACTGTGAGCATAGTTTTCTCGACCTGAAGAGTAGGTTGACTTCAGCTCCTGTTTTGTCATTGCCATCTAGAGATAGTGGATTTGTTATTTTTAGTGATGCATCATTGCAGGGGTTTGGGTTGTGTTTTCATGCAGCATGGGAAGGTTATTGCTTTTGCTTCCCGATAGTTGAGGGTTCATGAGAGGACCTACCCCACCCATGATTTGGAGTTGGCTGCCGTTGTTTTTGCCTTAAAGCTTTAGAGACATTATTTGTATGGAGTTCAATGTGAGATTTTCACAGATCAACAGAGCTTAAGGTACATTTTCACTCAGAAGGACCTGAACCTGAGACAGAGACGATGGCTTGAGTTATTGAAAGACTATGACCTGACTATCCAGTACCATCCAAGGAAAGCCAATGTGGTGGTTGACACTTTGAGGAGGAGGTCTGGTTTAATCTCTTCATATCCGACTTCAAAATCGGAGTTGATTCGAGAGATTGAGCGATTGGAGATTGAGCCGGTGATAGGTGACACCAGAGCTTTGATTTGTCAGTCGGTGGTTAGACCGACTTTGCTTGACCGGATTAGAGATGCACAGCTGATAGATGTTCAGTGTCGGAGATTGGTGTCTAAGATTGTGGATAGTGTTGATTCAGGCTTCTAAGTTTTCGATGGCTTGTTGAGATTTAGAGGACGTATTTGTGTGCCAAACGATTCTGTTCTGCGAGAGGAGTTGATGACTAAGGCTTACTGTTCTTGGTTTATTGTCCACCCAGGCAGTACCAAGATATATAGAGATTTGAGAGAGCATTTTTGGTGGGCGGGGATGAAGAGGAGCATAACTGAGTTTGTTTCTAGATATTTGACATGCCAGTAGGTCAAGATTGAGCAACAAAGACCTGCTGGAAGACTTTAGCCCTTGCCCATTCCTGAGTGGAAATGGGAACATGTGACGATGGATTTTGTGTCGGGTTTACCCTTGACGAGGAGAGGCCATGATGCCATTTGGATGATTGTTGACAAACTCACGAAGTCTGCTCATTTCTTAGCCATTCGGATGACGTTTTCCCTGGACCGGTTGGCTCATTTGTATCTTGCTGAGATCATTAGAATTCATGGAGCATCGGTATCCATTGTTTCTGATCGAGATCCGAGGTTTGTTTCCAAGTTCTGGGGTGCCTTGCACAAGGGATTTGGGACTCAACTCAGTTTTAGTACTGCATATCATCCTTAGACGGATGGACAGTCCAAGAGGATGATTCAGACGTTGAAGGACATGTTGAGAGCTTGTTCCCTTGAGTGGAAGGGAAGTTGGGATGATCAGTTGCCATTGGTTGAGTTTGCGTAGAATAACAGTACTCACTCGAGTACTGGAGTTGCACCATATGAGGCATTGTAGGGGAGGAGATATAGATCTCCGGTGTGGTTGTACAAGGTTGGGGAGACGCAGATGTTAGATCCTGAGTTAGTAGAGGAGGCTAACCAGAGGATTTCTGTGATCCGCGATCGACTGTTGACAGCTCAGAGCAGACAGAGGAGCTATGCAGATCGACGACGGAAAGAGTTAGAGTTTGAGGTTGGTGACATGGTCTTCCTGCGGGTTTCTCCTTGGAAAGGAGTGATTCGGTTCGGGAAGAAGGGGGAGTTGAGACCCCGATTCATTGGACCATTTGAGATTTTAGATCAAGTTGGAGTTGTTTCCTATAGAGTTGCTTTGCCTCCTAGTCTTGCGGATGTGCACAAAGTTTTTCATGTCTCGACGTTGAGGAGGTATGTGCACAGTCCGACGCATGTGATTGATTACGAGCCACTGAGGGTTCGGGAGGACTTGACTGATGAGGAGCACCCTGCGGAGATTTTGGATGCTAGACAGAAGGTTCTGCGGAACAAGTCTGTCTCTTTGGTGAATGTTCTTTGGCGCAACCACGCGGTTGAGGAGCCCACGTGGGAGCGTGAGGTGGAGATGAGAGAGAGATATCCACATCTTTTCACTTGAGGTATATCCTTCGTTTTCTCGATCTCGGGGATGAGATCTTTTTATGGGGGTAGAATGTTATATCCTGCACTTTTATATCCATTTTAATATTGAATTATGCTTATTTATATTTGTTATATCATTTTAGAGATTTACCGTTTTTCAATGAATAGTATTTTCGTGAATAATGTTCTCGGGTTTTATATGGCCATTCGGCTACTTTTTGCATTGCATTCCATACGACCCATATTTTTATATCGGCACGACCGGGATGATGAGACTTAACCAACGAGTACCATTTTGACGTATGCTGACTTTGTGGATTTTTTGGGATTGGTCGGTTTATGATGCGACGGTTTTTACGATTTCGAATTTGGATCCATTAGGACCGTGTTTTAATTTCGTGATTTTTGGTGTTGACTTTGAGGCATTTAGGATTAGTTTCCACGGACGTGGACGTGTTTTAGATCGTTTAAGGAGTTTGGGAGCTAGCCCCTTTTTGTTGACTTTTGTGGTTTGTATTAATTAATGGAGGTGAAGTGTTTTAGGGGATTTGGTGAGGATTTAGGGAGGATTTTAGGCGGGTTTTAGCCTTCCCTTGGCAACACCCCACGTTAGAAAACACAAAGGAAAGAAAGGGGAAGGAAGAAAGAAGAGAAGAAGGAGAGAAGGAGAGAAGGAGAGAAGGAGAGAAGGAAGGGGGATTCTTGGAAAATCATGAAGAGGTTGCCATTTTCACTTGGATTCTAGCTTGGTTTCCCTTTGTTCTTGCACGAGGAACCAGTGGAGGATTTGAGGAAGCTTGGAAGACCTTTCTCTTGGAGTTTCAAAGGTAATTTCATGGTTAAGTTAATAGTTTTCCTTAGTTTTCAAGGTTTGAATGATTTTTGAAGAGGTGACCTTGAGTTTTGCTTGTGTTTGTTGAGATTAGAAGCTTTGGCATGGTGTGTTGTGTCTTTTGTGACTTGTGTGAGGTTTTGGAGTGGAGATTTGAGGAGTGTTCCATGTGGTTCTTATTTTCCTTTGGTTTTCTAGGATCTCATGAGTTAGATGGATTTTTGTAATGATGATTTAGTATTTGGCATGAGATTGAACTTCCTTGATGGCTTGGTTAGGCTTAGTGCTTGTTTTGTGGTTTATTTGTTGTGTTTTGTTTGAGGTTTGTGTTAGTTTTGCCTTGGATCGTATTTTTGGAATTACTGTGGTTTCTGTCACGGGCTAAACCAGTCGACCAGTTTTGCTGAAAATGGTCGACCTACTGATGAAGGATTGCTCTGTCTGTTTGGGACAGATTAGCCTGTAGAGGGGCAATCAACCGGTTTTCATGAACCTGGTCGACCGGTTTTCTCTGTTTTGGGGACTTTGATTCTTTTGGTTTCCGATCTTTTGGAGTTTAGTTCGAAGGGTCGGGGGTCGATCCGAGACCCATCCTTGAGGACCTTTGAGGTGTATTTTGAGGTGAATTGAGGTTGCTTAGGGTGTTTCTTGTTTGTCTAGGCCGATGATTGCATTTTGAGACCTTTGTCCACGATTTTATATCAGGGACCGTTTGTGATCCCGTGGAGCGATTGACGCTCGGTTGAGGACTTAGGTGGTTGATTGGTGGATCTTTTGATCAGGTGAGATGGTCTACGGACGATAGTACGTGATGCTATGCATTTTTACTCATTTTTTTATCAGTTTTGTGCATACGGTCGATTTATGCCGTAGCATGATATATTGAATTATTTTAGACTATTGATGTCTTGATATTTCCGACCGTTGGGTCGTGTTGGATTTTATGCATAGCTTGGATTTTCAGGCTCATATAGCCTTTGGCGGTATTGTTTTGGACTCGTGATATGGGTTTGGTTCAAGCCCTTGGAGTGCTTCTCTTATAAGAAACCAAGGCCACCGTCGGGTGTCACAACGTCTTCACGTTCTTCCAGGAACGACGAAAGGACTAGGACGGTCCCTCTTGACGTTGCATGTTCGTGGAGCCATACCGGTATGCTCGTTTAGTTAGGTGTTGGGATCCATGTTGTTTGTGAATATTTCTATGGCAAATTTTTTATCCATTATCACCATGTCTAGCTTTTTGGAAAGTTTATCTTTCCATTGGATTTAATGTATTTATTCGGTACTCTCTTTTATCCATATAAGTCATGATTATGCATGTTTTTGGCTTAATCATTTACTTTTCGTCAGTATTTCATCTCACCAGCTATCGCTAGCTGACGGACATTACCCCTGCTTCTTTTGGCAGGTAGTCTTTGATTTCATAGCTGGATGCGGCGGGGAGTGGTGTGGCCTCTTAGGATTTTATTATCTTTCTGCTGCATGAGTTTTTAGGATACTCTGATTTGTCTTTGACATGAAGGAATCGTTTTGGGATATTGACTTCCCTTTGTGAAGCTTGTAGTAGCAGTTTTATGTATGATGTTACATATTTATGTTTCTCGCATGATGGTTTGATCTACTTTGTTCCTTTGTATCGTTTTCCTTGGCTTCAATGACCCGTGGCTCACCCTACGGGTTATCGCCGGCAGCATTTAGGTTTTCGGTGTTACATTTTTGGTATCAGAACGGGTCGGTTCATTACTGATTCGACACTATTTCGAAATAGTTTTGAGTGTGGACTTTTGATTCTTGTTTTCATGTTTTCTTAGGATGAGGCACCGTCTTTTAGCATCCAATAGTTATGTTTAATCGATTTATCTTTTGGTAATTTTTTTCTATGCACTTATGTACTGTTTTCTATCTCTATGGATATCTAAAATGGTTAGCACACGGACGGGGACAGGCACGACACCATCTTCTGAGGAGGATCCACGACAAGTGGGACGACCTCCACTGGCCATGGGTGAACATCTGGCAACTGATGTAGGGGCTAGTACTGTTCCATTGACATCTGCTGTGGTTAATGCAGCAGGATCATGAGGACCGAGGTTTTCTGACGAAGAGTGGGACATCATGAGGTAGTTCAGAGCACGATAAGCCGATGCGTATGCTCGAGATGCTGAGATTTGGGAGGAGGAGGATGTTTCTAAGGAGGATGAGATCAGACACCCACAGAGGGTTGATCCCATTCCTGCACGAGTTTCTAGGAGGGCACCACTGGCTCCTGTTCCTGCCATGGTGGCCCATTATGATGATGATTTCAGGGGGAGACTATTTGACCGATTTCTAAGGGCCGAACCCCCGACTTTTACTGCTAGCTCCACCAATCCGGTGGAGGCTAGTAACTGGTTGATGGGCATAGAGCGAGTTCTGAGGAGGATCGGGTGCCCACTAGAGCAGTGAGTTTCACTGGTTTCCTATCAGTTGAGGGAGTCAGCTGAGTTCTGGTGGATGGGCTTCGAGAGAGGATATGAGGCCCATCCAGAGGAGTTGACTTGGGATGTTTTCCTTGCTGGGTTCGAGGGGAAGTATTTCACTTTTGAGATGAGGGCTCGGAAGAAATCTGAGCTCTGGAGTTTGAGGCAGAGGGAGATGTCTGTGGAGGACTACGAGGCTAGGTTTCATGAGTTGGGGCGCTTTGCCCCGGAGTTATTGTGCTCTAAGGAGGACAAGATGTTTCTGTTTCTTCAAGGGATGAACCCCGATCTGCAGGTCACCATTCGTGGCCTATGTTACACTTCACTGAAAGACATGGTCCGTAGGGCCACTGGAGTTGAGAGGGGTTTGTTTTTGTAGAGGGGTTTGGACCCCAAGAGATTCAAGGGGATACCTTCTTTCAGTTCGGGGAAAAAGGGAGGATGGGAGAAGGGGCCACAACAGTCCCAGTCTAGGTTTAGACATCAGTCAGGTTCTTCTCAGGTCCAAAGAGGACCTTGACGACGCTGCGGGATGCATCATTCTTGTGGGGTGCGATGTGACGGCATGCCCATCATATGTCACTCATGTGGGAGGTCGGGACACAGAGCCTCGATCAGTTCTGATGATGCTAAGGAAATTGATGAGATTGATTAAGTTGATTGTATGTTTAGATAGTTGTTGATTAGCATAAAATTTGCATATAACAACTTAAGCAGGTTAGGTTTCAAGATGCATCTGTGGAAGATCCAGTTGACAGCAGAAGGAATCTACAGTAGATTCAGTGGACAGCAGATCCAGTCTACACTGATCCAGCTGATAGAAGTTCTAGTTGACAGTGGAAGTAGCTGATAGTAGAAGCAGCTGAGAGAAGTTCTAGTTGACAGTGGAAGCAGCTGAGAGTAGAAGCAGCTGAGAGTAGATCCAGTTGACACTGAAGCAGCTGATAGTAGAAGCAGTTGAGAGTAGATCCAGTTGACACTGAAGCAGCTGATTGTAGAAGCAGCTGAGAGTAGATCCAGTTGATACTGAAGCAGCTGATAGTAAAAGCAGTCCAGTTGACACTGAAGCAGCTAATAGTAGAACAGCTGATAGTAGATCAAGCTGACAGTAGAAGCAGCTGATAGTAGAGGCAATCTACAGTAGATCTAGCTGATAGTGGAACCAGTTGATAATAGATCCATCTAAGAGTACAAGCAGTTGACAGTGGAAGAAGTTGATAGTGGAACCAGTTGACAGTGATCCAGCTGATAGTGGAGCCAGCCGACAGTGAATCCAGCCTACACAAGACCAACTGAGATTGAGGCAGTTTAGGGTTTACGAAACTTAGGGTTTGCGAAGCCGAAGTCGAAGAAGCATGCCACGTGTTAAAAAGAAGGATTGCACATAGACAAAGATTGGACAAATATTAGATTCGAATCATTGAATTTAATATTGATGATTTGAGACGTTGAAAAGAAGACAAAGATCACGGATTCTGACCGATGCAAATAGAAGGAAACTTTTTTGGTAAAAGGGAAATGTCAGATTTGGAAACCCTAGTTGTGGAAGAAAGCTTTTCAAAAGCAATCACAATTTGGGAAAGAAGACCAAGACCAGATCCACTGATTTCAGGATTGCCAGAATATTTAGAAGAAGATGAAGATCAATTTTCGACGGCTCTCCAACGGGTAGATTTTTCACTGAGAGGATAAATACCCACGCAAGAAGAAGAGAAGAATACTTCTGCCACTGTGATTTTTTGAACATCTCTTCTGTGCCTACGAGATTTCCAAGTTACATCTAGTAACTCATTGCGCTAAACTCTGCGCAGATTAGCAACATCAAGCAAGGCTTAAAGAATCACGTTTGAGTGATTCAACAATGTTGAAGAACAACAATTTTCTTAAAGAACAGTAAAGTGGTGCTGAAGCCACAAAGGACTGGGGTCAGTGAAGCCATCACTTGTGAAAGATCTGGGAAGCTGGTAAAGCAACCAAGGGTTGTAAGAGATCAGAGGCAGTTGAAGCAGTTGAAGGGGTGAAGGACTGAAGCCGGTGAAGCAACAAGTTGTTGTGAAGGATTAGATAGTGTAGTGGGCATTTGAAGATTCATCATCGAAGGAACTGCATTGGGTTTACAGTGTCTTAGCACTGTGTCATTATTGTATTGGTGTATCAAATACAATAGTGAATTCATCCCATACCACAGGGAGAAGAGAGGAGTAGCGGATTACACCACCGTGAACCTCTATAATTTTTTATGTCATTTACTCTTACAGCACTGCATTCATACATACACATACAAACATTAAAACAACAACTAAAGACTTTGAAAACTAACTTTAAAAGGGGCTATATAAATATATTCCGCTTGACAACTTTGAGTTATTTGAAAAAGTTTTAAAAACCTATAAGTTCATTCACCCCCCCTCTGAACTTATAGAGCCCCTCTCAGGGACCAACAAACTCCATGATTGAGGCGATGATCCAAAATGGCTTGGTGGTAGAAGTCATCATGATCGAGCGGAGGTAGTGGAGTCGGGGAAAGAGGAAGATCACCAACCCAGGGCTTGAGTTGCGAGACATGGAATGATGGAAGACCGGGTAAAGGCGGGACTCCACAGGGAGATCCAATTGATAAGCCACGGTGCCGATAAGCGCTGTAATTTGAAAAGGGCCAAAGAACTTGGGTCCTAATTTCTGATTCTGCCGGGCAGCTAATGAGAGTTGTCGGTAAGGCTGAAGGCGCAAGAGAACCCAATCACCAATGGCAAAAACACGTTCTTGTTGCTTGCCATCGTACCGTTGTTTCATCCGGTTTTGGGCAGCAAGTGAGGAGGCCCTTGCCTCTCACAGAAACTGGTCACGGTCCTGCAGGGACTGATCAACAGCTGCCACGACAGAAGTTCCCAGTAGATAATGAAGAAGTGTTGGTGATGGACGTCCATAAACAAGTTCAAACGGTGTAACTTTTGCGGCCGAGTGATAGCTAGTATTGTAACAATACTCTGCCCAAGGTAGCCATTTCAACCACTATTTAGGATTAACATGAGAGAAACACCGCAAATACATTTCCAAGGTTCGATTGATGACCTCGGTTTGACCATCCATTTGAGGATGATAGGCAATACTTTGATTAAGATGGGTGCCTTGACGTTTAAATAACTCAAGCCAAAATATGCTTGTAAAGATAGGGTCGCAGTCACTGACAATAGAAGTGGGAACACCATGCAGGCGAACGACATTATCAAAAAATGCCTCCACTACCATGGATGCCGTATAAGGATGGCGAATAGCCATGAAATATGCATATTTAGAAAGACGATCCACTACCACAAAAATAGCCGACTTTCCATTGGAATGAGGAAGGCCATCAATAAAATCCATAGACACATCAGACCATACTTGAAGCAGAATGGGTAAGGGCTGTAACAACCCACGAGGCTTGCAATGCTCGCTTTTATTCTTCTGGAAAACTGGGCATCGCTTGATAAAATTCCGAACATGGGCCTTCATTCCCTGCCAATAGAAATTGGAATGCAAACGGTGGAGAAATTTAACAGTACCCTCATGGGTCATGCCATGATATTCACCCAAGATAGAATCAATTAATGGAGAATTAGGGAGGAGAAAAATTCGCTGCTTACAAAGGATTAGGCCAGAATGTATACGCCACTACCCAGACACTTCTCCTTGGGCGATTTGGTGATGCAGCTGTAGGAGTTTTGGACGGTTGGCCACCTCTTGCTAGATCTGGATGAGCCAATGCGGAAGGGGGGAGCTAATAGAAGCGAGATGTCCTTGGTGGCAGCGAGAGAGAGCATCGGCTGCGGTGTTTTCTTTCCCCGGTTTGTACTCAATGGAAAAATCATACCCGAGGAGCTTGACGAGCCAACGGTGTTGGGCCTCCGTGTTAATAGTTTGTTCCCATAAAAAAACGAAGGATCTGATGATCCGTGCGAACCATAAATTTGCCACCAAGAAGATAGGGTCGCCATCGTTGCACCGTCGTGACCAAAGCAAGCATTTCTCGATCATATGCGGATAACTTCGTGTTACGCCCTTGCAAGGCCTTACTAAAAAAAGAAATAGGCCGACTGTCTTGCATGAGAACCGTACTAATTCCGTAGCCGGATGCATCACATTCAACAATAAAAGGCTTAGAGAAATCCGGTAAGGCAAGAACGGGGGCTTTAGTCATAGCGGTTTTAAGAGAGTTCAATGAAAATTATCCTTTTGCAATAACCGAGTCAAAGGATGTGCTAGGTGCCCATAATGTCGAATAAATTTTCGGTAGTAGCCAGCGAGTCCCAAAAATCCACGTAGTGCCTTTGGAGTGGTGGGCGTGGGCCAATTGGTCATGGAGCTAATTTTTGCAGGATCGACAGCCACACCGCTGGAGGATATAATGTGCCCTAAGTAGGCCACCTCGGTCTGGAAAAAACGACATTTGTCGTGCCGGAGCACTTGCTTATGCTTGCACAATAGGGAGAATACCGAATAGAGATGCTGCAGATGTGAGTCCGAACAAGAGCTATAAATCAAGATATCATCAAAGAAAACAAGGACATACTTACGAAGCAGAGGTTGGAATATATCATTCATCAAAGCCTGAAAAGTGGCCGGAGCATTTGTAAGTCCGAAAGGCATCACAAGGAATTCATAGTGTCCCTGATGGGTGTGAAAAGCCATCTTCTCAATGTCTGCTGGGAACATACGAACTTGATGGTAGCCACTCCTTAAATTCAACTTAGAAAAATAATTGGCTCCCTGCAACTCATCTAAAAGTTCATCGATTAAGGGAATGGAAAACTTGTCTTTGATGGTGGTTTGATTAGGCCTACAGTAGTTCACACACATGCGCCAAGAACCATCATGCTTTTTAACAAGAAGGACAAGAGATGAATAAGGGCTCACGCTGAGGCGGATGACTCCGAAAGTGAGTAGTTCGGAAACAATCCTTTCAATTTCATTCTTTTGATAATGCGGATAGCGGTATGGGCGGATATTGACCAGTTGGCTATCGGGCTTTAATGGAATGCGATGGTCGAGGCTACGAGGAGGGGGTAGGTGGATTGGGTCGCTGAACAAATCAGTAAATTGTTGCAGTAGACAGTCCAGGGCTGGATGTGCTTCTGTGATATCTTCTTGCTCAACCCCCAACTGGATTGCATGTAGCTGAAGGAGGTACCCTTGCCCAGTATTCCGTATGGCTTGGTTTACTTTTTCAATACTCACAACACGATTTGGTGGGGTGGCGATACCTTGCAGTTGAATTGTGTGCCCGTTTACAATAAATTCCATCTGTAATTGTGCAAAATCCCAATGAATGCGACCCAAGGTGCAAAGCCATTATGCTCCCAAGACTGCCTCATACCCACTTTGGGGTAAAAGATAAAAATCAGTGAAGGAGACTCCCTGGAGTTGTAGTTCCACCTGGTGGCACTTCCCAGTGCATTCCAATCGCTCTCTATCGACCACAAGGATCGAGAGCTTCTTGGAAGAGGACGGTTGTATGTAGAGTTGGGCAGAAA
The DNA here is from genome assembly GCA_028571145.1 of Dionaea muscipula. Lineage (NCBI taxonomy): Eukaryota > Viridiplantae > Streptophyta > Magnoliopsida > Caryophyllales > Droseraceae > Dionaea > Dionaea muscipula. The sequence goes on from JAOWBR010127984.1 coordinate 11,483, forward strand.
TTTCAAGCTCGAGAAAGTTGTGGGTATTGCTAGAATTAATGAGGATGACAATGGGGCGAGAGTTCAAGATCCCACGGACCTGCATCGTCTGAGGACTACGCGTTCCTGCTAAGGCATGTAATGAGATTTCTGGGATGTCACCAAGGGCAGGGGTAACATCATCAGTGTCTTCATCCTCGTCTGCAGAATTAGTAGGCTCTTCAGCACCGTCGATAAAAAATAAGCGCTTGCATCGGTATCCCGGCATAAACTTTTCATCATAATTATAACACAACCCCTTTTCTCTTCTAGCCAGCATCTCTGTAGGTGTCAACTTTTTGATTAGAGGAGTGGGGACTTGGGCGGGCAAAGTAACAGGTTTGGGTAGTGAGGTGGTTGGCAGTACAAGTGATGGATAGCGTGAATCTGGAAGCAAGGACCGCCACTGGGTTAAGAATTTTGCCTCATATAGGCGAGATAGGCTTACCATATCAGTAAGACTCATGGGAGAAGCAGCTTGAACATCAGAACGAATGGTTTCCCGAAGCCCACTCAGAAAATAAGAGACTTGCTGGCTGACGGAGATCCTGCCGCCACGGCTCAAGAGACGCTCGAATTCAGATTGGTACTCGAGCATAGTTCTAGTTTGTTTCAATTTCGCAAGGTCGCCAAGGAAGTCGCAATAAAGGGTATGAAGTGCTTCCTTGAATCGAGCCCAGGTTAGTACTCTTCAACTGTTAGACTAATTTTGCGACGGGTTTAGTCGCAGATCTGTGGCGGATGTATATACTGTCGTAATTACGTCGCAGATAATTCTGCCGGAAGCATAGTTTCTCCCGTATAATTCAGCGACTACTGATGTAGCAATAAAATGGCTACATTAACATACCTTTTACATGAGCTAAGTCCCCTGTTTTACCTTGTTATTGTATGATCTATGCCTCTTTTCTTGTCTTTCTCAGATTTCTTATCATTTGAGGAAAAGAAGGTTGATAGACGCCACCAGTCAGAACAAAGGCTTGGAAAGCAGCTAAGTTAGGACCATGACGCCTTCACTGTTCCAGAAGGTTAAAGCCGACGCCATCACTTCCAAAGCCTTTCAAATAACCTTCTTAGGATGACTTTGAAAATAAGACAACCAGGGAAGCTCTGAATCTCTCAGTCCATGAATCTGTTGCCATGGCGCTGACTAGCTCTACTGAGCTCAGGCGCTGAAGGATGAATCCATGGCGATGACTTTCCTTAACTTCAGATTCAAAGGTTCAACAATGTCGACCCCAATGCCTATGGCACTCATTCAACATATCATATCATTCTGAGGGGTTAGATTGTCACACCCCACCCTGGGTGGACTGGCGTACGTCCCGTGGACCCAACCACGGACACCACAAGCCTAAACCCCAAACCCGAACAATGGTCCAACAATGATCAACAAGACATAAAACTAACAATGGGTCTCCAAAATGGACCAACGATCTAACAGAGTGCATGGGTGAAATCAAGATCAAAGATTCCTATGAATCAAACTCAGATGTGGAAGTTATAAATCAAATCATACAATCATGCCAGAATTCAAATACTAAATCATCAACTGTACTGAAGCACAAGAAAACTAGAATCAATCCTAAGAGGCGCGCCATCTCCCCGCCGCATCCTCCTAACCGGTCAACTATCTGAATTAACAATTTAACGGGGGTGTGCACGAGGTTAGAACTGATATTAAACTCATGCTGAATCAAGTAAAAGAGCTCAGAAATTCCACGAGTTGTGGGAGGATGGTCCAAATCAAACGTATGTAAATAACCCGACCACCTTAATCCAGAGCTCTGAGGTGATCGGGGAAAAACAGGAGGGGACCACCCGCCATGGTTTCAAGAATCTACTCGTGGAACTAGAGAATAAGAGAGGGTGACGGTTCGAGCACAACAATATGAATCATGTGATAAAGCAATAAAATCGTCACATCACAAGCATAAGACTTTCAACAGTATACAAAAGCGTAATCAAACATCATGAGACTAGAGCAAACGATAAATCAATGAGTCATACAACCAGACAATCCAAGAAGGTCTCTAGTTTTTGTTGGTCCCGAAATGCAAGGGCTCTATAAGTTCAGGGGGGGTGAATGAACTTATAGGTTTTTGAAACTTTTTAATCATATAAAAGAGTTTGCAGCGGAAATGTAATTTATATAGCCCTTTTTAATATTGTCTTTAAATCTGTTTAAATCTTATTCTTGTTATTTTATGTGGATTATGCTCTGTATGTGATATACGGGAATTTATCCCTCGGTAAGTGAACCGGGAGATCTAGCGGATCAACCGGGTTTTTTTCGGGGATTTAAGTGCAGGCTCGGTAAGAGCCTCGGTAGTGCAGGCTCGGTAAGAGCCTCAGAACTACAGGCTCGGTAAGAGCCTCAGCAGTGTACGCTCGGCAGGAGTCTCGGTTGTGCAGGCTCGGTAAGATCCTCCTCAGTGCACGCTCGGTACGAGCCTCGGTATGTGCACGCTCGGTACGCTCGG
>JAOWBR010128095.1:0-13982 GCA_028571145.1 Dionaea muscipula
CTCTAAGGAACCCACCGTTGAAACCTATGTTCCTAAGGTTCCTTATCCCTCTTGCCTGAACTCACCATCACCTTATATCCGTAAGAAGGGAACATCTATGGAGGATACCTTGGAGGTGCTTAAACAAGTCAAAGTTAATGTACCCCTCCTAGAGGCGATTAAGCAAATTCCGGTGTATACTAAGGTTTTAAAAGATCTCTGCATACAAAAGCGTAAAAGCCGAGTAAAGGAACCCAAGAAAGTTCTCCTCGTTGAGCAGGTCAGCGCTTTGTTTCGTTCTGACTTGCCCCCTAAATTACCAGATCCCAGAACACTAACGATACCAATCACTATTAGGGATCATATCATTGATCGTGCTTTACTGGATTTGGGGGCAAGTTATAACTTGATGCCCTACTCGGTGTATTTACAGCTTAGTCTACAAGAGCTAAAACCCACGCCGATCACTCTACAGCTGGCCGACCAGTCTGAAAGGATCCCCCGAGGCACGGTTGAAGACATCCTCGTCAAAGTCGGAAACTTTTATTTTCCCGCAGACTTTATTATTTCCGACACAACGCCAGGCCCGATAGGACGACGAAAAATACCGATAATTTTAGGACGCCCTTTTCTGGCTACGGTAGATGCTGGTATCCGTGCCAAAACTGGGGAGATGCAGCTGAATTTTAGGAACATGAAACAGACATTGAACATCTATAATCATTCAAGACAGTCCCAAAAGGAGGAAGCATGCTTTGCGGTTGATGTCATCGAGAGCATGGCAGAAGAAATGGCCCCTCCTATGCTAATGGATGATGTGTTGGCAATTTGCCTATCGCAGTTTGGCTATGAAGAGCTTGGCATTGATGACACTGTGAAGGACATCAGCCAGCTACTTCCTAGTGGGAAGGGTGATGTTATGATAACGTTGGACCGAGGGGCAGTCGATGTTGAGGATTTCAAAGACAGGGCTGATGAAAAGAGTGTTAAACGTTACCCTTCTGTAAGAGTGACGATTCCTGCTTGCAAGTGGTTCCCTAGCAGGTTCGTCGAGATGATGTGCACAGGGCAGTGCCAGAATGATGAAGCCCTAAGTTGGGGGGAAGATGTGCCTGCAATGCCTTTACTGGATGAACCCACGATGAATGTGAGTGAGGTAAAGGATTACACTACCTCTGCTGAGCATAACAACTTAGAACTTTAGGGATTCTTTTTAGGGGGTGACGAGCCCGACTGTACATTCATTGCTTTTGACCTTAAGCTCGTTCCCCATGTGTCTGTCCTGTCACCCTGTTGTTCAAGAACATTTTCTCTTTGTCTTCCAGCTATCTGTTATGGACTCCTGCTTTTCATTGCATTTATTTATTTATTGGGTTGTCTATTGAATATGTTCTGGGAGGACCCACAGGTCCTTAACTTCAAGAAGCGACACAAGTGGTAAGTCACTGGTATCGTCGGGCATACGACGTTAAATAAATGCGCTGGTTGGGAGGCAGCCCAACATTGATTTCTTTTACTTTTTTATTTCCTCTTAGTTTCTGTTTTCCCTGCTTTTGCTTTATTTGTCTCTTTAGTAGGTTCCCTTGTTTTTCACTTTGAAGTATTACATAGGATGTCTTTTCTTTGCTGATGCCCAGGTGCTTTCTTTCCCTTTCTCTCAATGAGCACATTGTTGATTTTAAGTTGGGGGGAGTGGACCGCTTTGAAAAATGCATGCACCTGTGGGGTAAATGAATGTTGTCAACTTTTTCGTTGTTAGTTTCTAGCTTGCTTTCATGAGATTTAGGATTGCTGAGTGGTGTGAACGTTCTTGTTTTAGTACGGTTCTGTATATCATATCTTCTCTAGGAATTTGATCTGTTTGAGCTAGTTTTGCTAGAATTTCCATGGACAGTTTTATGCACTTTCCAAGTCTTGTGGTAAGAAGGTGGTTGACACGTGTAGCTAGGAATTTCTTTGCAGAAGTTTATGTTGTTATGAGTGATGGAAAGGTGAGTGTCACATAATTGTAGAAGAGTGATTGACATGCATTGTATTTGTGAAATGAATAAAACCTTTGGGACTTGGTTTGTGGTAAGACTGTAGGAATGCTCAGGAAATGATGAAAGTTAATTCTTCCTTGATGATTATTTGAGCTTCCAGATTGTTCTTAATCATTTGAATTGCTAGTGCCCTTTTGAGCCTTTCTCATCACACTTTCTTTCCTCATGTGCCCCATTATGCTCTTAGCCTACAGATATGTTTTTCTGTTGTTTTCGTTTTAGCATCAGCAGGAATTCTTTGTAGAAAGATTGGTGGCTTGGAAAGGAAAAAAAAAAAAAAAACAAGAGACGGAAAAAAAAGAAGAGGAAAAGGGAGGAAGAACAATACAAAAAAGAAGGAATAAGGAAAAAAAACAGAAAGTTGAAAAATTGTTTGGAAAAAAATAAATAAATGAAAAGTGGAGAAATTGTTGTTTGAAAAAAAAAAAAAAAACAAAGAGGCAAAGAAAGAGGAATTGATGAGCATAGAGTCGGTTGCTCTTAGTTGTATGAGTTGAATGTATCCTTGGCCAGTTTACACTTCATCCTGCATGCTTTTGCAACCCCATCAAATTTTCTGCGAAATCATTCTTCTTTTCTCTTCCTCCCTACATCGAATTACCCAAAGTTGACGTTTTTGATCTTGAGCAGGCATGTGCATGTTATGTGGTGGTCCCTTAGGTTGCATTCTATCATTTTTACAATGTGAGTTCGCCACTGATTTAGGATGACCTTTTTCTGTTTAAGCGGACTGCTTTTGTCAGCTCCATAGAGTGATCACTGTCAATTTTTGAATATCTTTAATTACCTGTGAGATATGGAGCTGAGAATTGTGCTAAGTTATTTTGGGTTGCGTGTGTCGGGATAAAGACATGTTGGTTATGACTTGGTGCACACACTCACTCCATGGTTGTTCTTTGCATTGTTAGTGATAGTTGGTTATTTTTCGTTTGAGAACTATGATATGTAGAACTGGAATTTGCAGGGATTGTTGCACTACTCTGTCTTCCCTTCTTTTTCATGTCTAGTTTGCTAGGAACTAGCAAAATTTAAGTTGGGGGGTATGATGAGTGCGCGAAAGTGTACTCTACATGTCCCTAGTCTTAGTTTATTTTTACGTGCTTTTACTGTTAAAATGCTCAGGTGACAGGATTTATCATTTAGCACGTTTTATTAATTGTTATTCTAGTTTACCCGTTTTTGTGTTTAATTGCAGATTTTGGGATACACGGGAGCTTGATCAATGCTCGTGTGGACTTCGGTTGGGGCTACCGCCCCTGCCGAGACGGAAAATTGGAACAAAAACGAGCTGCAGGATGATTTTTACGAAGCAGGCCACATTACGGCCGTAATGTCTCATTACGGGCGTAATGCAACTTAGTATCACGGCCGTAATGTCTTATTGCGGGCGTAATGCAACTCAGTATCATGGCCGTATTGTCTGATTACGGGCGTAATCCATGTCTTTATCACGGGTGTAATGCTTCATTATTGGTGTAATGTCTGTTCTCATTATGGGTGTAATGAGGCATTATGGGCGTGGTGGCCACTACTCATTACGGCCGTAATTTCCATATTACGCCCGTAACGAGCCTCGAAGGGTGTTTTTAAAATGCATTCACAGCGTCTGTTTCGGGGACTTCTTCGACTTTTGACACAGACTTTCAGAGAGAGCTCTCGAGGGGCGATTTCGAGGGCGACGTTCGGGAGACCGAGGAGGAGATCGGAGGGCCATTCCGAAAGGTAGCCTGGGGTCTTCATGCTCACTGCCGCCGCGCTGCCACTCGACCCTGCTGCTGTTGCGCTGCCGATGATCACGCTGACATCTACACTACTGCGGCCAGCATCACTCCAAAACAAGATTCGTCATCTCGGTATCTGAGGCAAATTCATATTATCATTATCTTTTCGCCTATGTTTGTCATTGATTGTATAGAGATGTCGAAAATTATGTGTGGCTAAATCCCTTGTGTTTAGGGTCCTGATGTGAACACTGCATAGTTGAATTGCATCACTGTCTCTTTGATTTTACCCACGATTTCCACTGCACGTTCATGTCGCTTGGATGAGTGATTATTGGCTTGTGTGATCAGATCGTCTATTTTGCAATTTCCATTGCTTGTCGAGTCGCTTGGATGAGTGACTTTTATGCCTGCATGATTATTGTAAACTGTGCGCCATAGGTACATGTGAACTCCTGAGATAGACTATGCTCGTTTAGCTTAGCCAGATAGTTTATTCTGCGATAAAGAGGTAACCGAAAATCATTAGATTAAAAACCAAAAAGACAGTTAACATCATGAATTAAATACAGTGTGAAATCAGAGCCCTAGACCACTTTACCATTGACCGTCACACTTCGTGCGCACATTCTTATTTTATTTTATTTTATTTTAATTAGAATTATAGTTGAACCTGAAAATCATCTCTTTTCAACCTCCATAAATTAAAACAAAAATTTATTGAACGTTAGTAAATAAACGACCGTCCCTGAGGATACGATACTTGTACTCGCTGCCATCCTAGTAGCTCGTACACGGACATATTAATTTTATTAATTAATTTGGTCGCACAACGACAGCGGTCAGTCTACAAATAAATAGCATTCGGTAGCGCGCCTAAAGTATTATGGTATAGTTGGTTCAAGGACAATATGTAGTCCAAGAGAGAACGAGAAGGCACCCATGGAAGAGGCACACGTTCTTCCTCTCCTCATTGAAGTTCGCCGATTAATTGTCCTTGTCTCCCATCCCCCTGCTCAAACATAATCTGCAAGGCATCCATGGAAGAGCCACACCTGTAAAGAGGCACCCGTGCTTAATTTACCCTGATCCCTTGCCCACGAGATAATTCTTCTTTTAACCAAATCAGTAAATGCACACCACTGTGGCATTTCACCCTTAAAGCATATATCATTTCGAAGCTTCCAAATAAACCAAACTACAACAGGAGGAAATAAATACCACACCCCTTTTTGCTTGGTTCTCAATATCAAAACTCCACCAGCCCAACAATTGATGAACTGATAGCGGCGTAACCCATGGAATGCCCACCACTCGATCAAAGCAGCCCCACAATCGCCAAACTAAAGGACACAACACAAACAAGTGATCCACTGATTCAGCAACTTCCAAGTAAAAACAACACAATCCATCCTCACTCCTAATAATAATGCCCATCCGGAGTAACCTGACACTGCTCTTCCATCGATTCCACCAAGCTAGCCATACCACATGCTTAGCTTTAGGAGTGTGGCTAAAGTACACAAAATTCTCTTCAGAACAGGGATAATAGGACCCATCCCACTACCTAACTTCAAAAACATAGAAAGCACAGAGAAAGAACCTGAACTGTCAAGGGCCCAATAAACGGAATCACTCATTCCTTGTCTCAGTATCTGTTGGTTCGATAATAAAACCATCAAAGACTCAAAACCTGTAGCATTGCCTTGGCGCTGTGAGCCACGAAAAGAAATCTGCCACTGTTAATCCCGTTCACCCACTGCACTGGACTCGCAACAGATGCATTAGGGTTAGGAGCAAGTCTAAACAACTGAGGAAAACATCCCATCAAAGAATCCTTTCCACACCAAACATCTTTCCAGAATCGAATGTTTGAACCATCACCCATCTTGAAAATAGCATTTGGGATAGTCCCAAATGCACTATGACACCCCAAACTATAGACTTCCTAGTTTGGGCATTCACAACTGGAAAGGACACAGGATCCATGGAAAAAATACTGCAAACAACAGCCCTCCATAGACTATCCTTTTCCGTCGCAAACCGCTGCCACTGTTTCATCTATAGTGCTTCATTCATGTCTGTGATCTTAAGTAATCCCAGCATAGCTGAACGTACTCAGTTTGGAGTCCACTCCCAGGATCTTTGCTCTTACATAAATTATCTTTGCTCTTCAATCGATTCCCTTGATCTTTGCTCTTACATAAATTATCTCAGGAAATCAAATGCATTTTCCTCTTCAATGTGCAGTTGCCCCATAAGAAATTTCTTGCCTTCATTTCCAACTGCATAGCCCCACTATTGGGCATCTTAAAGATCGACAAATAGTACAACAGAAGACTACCCAAGACTGTTTTTACCAGGACCAGTTTCCCCAAAAAAGAGTGCGATGCTTCCATGATGAGAGCCGCTTACTATATTTTTCGACCACCAGTTCCCAAACAGATTTTCGTTTAGGATTAGCCCCCCAACGGAAGCCCTAAATATTTCCATGGGAGATCCTGCACTTTGCAGTGAAAAAGCCTAGGAGCTCTAAGTAAAAAGGTATTATCCACACCCACACCTCCAATAGCACTCTTGGAAAAATTTATTTTTAACCAAGAAACTATCTCAAAACACAGCAAAAGTCTACATATTACCAGCAGCTCATCCCAATTAGCTTGGGCAAAAATTATTGTGTCATCTGCAAATTGTAAATGGCGAATGTTAGGACCATCCACCACCCATTGGACACCCTTGAGTAGTCCAGCAAGTTTTGCCCTTTTGAAGATAATATTTAATCCTTCCGCAACTAGCAAGAACAAGGGCGGAGTCAATGGATCACCCTGCCGCAACCCCCTTTGCATCTTAAACTCACCTCTCGGGGATCCATTTACCAACACCGAAGCACGAGATTAGGGAGGTATAGACATATGTATCTTATACATGAAGGGAGGTGTCTAAGAACATGCAAAGTTAATTATAAAGAGGTTCATGTCAAGCACGGGAAATGACATTGGAGAAGAGGTTAATTTTTTTTTAAAGTATGACTAGATTGATCTATCAGGCAATATTGGAGGGCACGACAAAATGAAGAATCTAGTGTTATGATGTGTCACAAAAGTCTGTCAATTTAGGACTTACATTTTTTTATACTAAATCATTTGTTGCTAGAATTCAAGGTCAGGAGAGACGGTGTTAGTTTATGTACGTGACTCAAAGTTATGAACTAATTATGAAGCTAAAGAGTTGTTTATTTAATCTGTTTAAAGTAATTATGTCAGTTTGGTTTTAATACCTTTGAAGACAAAAAGTTAATCAAGTTATTTTCCATCATCTAATCACGTTATTCTTCCTCCCTAACAGGATAATGTTGTGGGAAATTCACTGGCAATATATTGTAAAGAAGTTGCCATTTCCAAAGGCATTTAAGGTAACCTGCTCAGCTTTTCGAGATCCTAAGGATGCTACTAATTTCCTCCCTCCTTCCAATAAAAAGACAATCCTCCAAAGAATCATCCGAAATGGCAACACTATATTTGTGAGAGGAATATCCGCTGCTCCACCAAATACCAGGATAACTACGAAGCAACCGACTCAAGAGGTTGCCTGCAATCCAGGAAGAGAATCAGCAAATATTTAATTTTTGGGCTTTCCTACGATCCACGTTGTAATCTATAAATATATTGGCAATATCCATATCAATAATATCTCAGTTTTGATTTTCCCTCACATGGTATTGGAGCCATAAATTTTTTTTTTCTGGCCACACTTCTTCTTGCCGTCTTCCTTTTGTGCCTCCATGTCTTCCCTAACTCCTCCCGCTCCTCCTCCTGCTATCGATCCCTCCACTTCCAATACCCAAAACACTTCCTCTTTACCTCTTATCAAACATATCAACCAAGAGATTTCATCCAAACTCTCATCAAATAATTACCTTGTTTGGAAGCTGCAAGTATTGTCGGTTCTTCGCTGCCATGGTCTTCTTGGTCCCTTCCACAACCTGCTGCCTCTTCACCAGCCGCTGAGATCGCTAGTTGGTTGCGTCGTGATCAACTTGTCCTGGCCTGGATTGCGTCTGCTCTGACTGATGATGTACTGCTTCAAGTCATTCACTGCACGCCTGCCCACGAAATCTGGTCTACTCTGGAGGTGCTTTATGGCAGCGTCAGCAGGTCCCGTGTCCAAAGCATTAAGCGCGAACTTCACTCTCTAACCAAGGGGTCCCTCTCTGTCACAGAATATTTTCTTCAAGCCCGTGCCTTATCGCGCATGCTGACTCTTGTTGGTGATCCCATCTCCGACACGGACCTTGTATTCCTTATTCTTGCTGGCCTTCCAACCGAGTTTGACTCGGTTGTCGCGGCAATTCATCTCGCAAACCCTCTGCCTTCATTAGATTCGGTTGCTGCTGCCATAGCTGATTTTGAATAGCGACTGAAGCTCAATCAGCCTACATCTCTCTCACCCTTGGCTATGGTTGCAATAGCGACTGAAGCTCAATCAGCCTACAACTCTCTCACCCTTGGTTATGGTTGCATCTACTGAGTACTACGTCCCTTCCTTTACTGACTCGCAAACCCGGCCCTCTGGCCGTGGTCGTGGCCGTGGCAGATCCACTTACCGAAGCAGCTCCAATCGTGGCCGAGGATCTGGGTCACGTAGACAGCAACGTGCAGCCCCCATCACCGGCGATCCCCATCCGTTTATTGTTACAAGTGTGGTTATCCAAACCACAAAGCAAACGTTTGCGAGGCTTCCCCTCCTACCACATCTATTGCACAAGCATTCACTTCTTTACAGATCTCCGATCAAACTAATGACAGCTGGTACCCGGATACTGGAGCCTCCCATCATATGAAGCCAGACCCCTCTTTAGCAACAGGTATGCAATCCTATAACAGATCTGATCATATTATTATTGGAAATGGCTCTGGTTTACCTATCAACTCTACCAGCACTGTTCCTTTGCCGTCCATTATATTGGAAAAGGTTCTTATTGTCCCACAAATCAAGAAAAAATTACTCAGCGTTTCAAAATTCACTAAGCAGAATAATTGTTATTTTGAATTTTATCCCTGGGGTTTTCTTGTCAAGGACTTACAGACCAGGAAAGTTATCCTCTCCGGACCTAGAGATGGTGCTCTTTATCGACTTACGCCGTCTACAACTTCCCGGCCCAACTCCGTCTGTCTTCAAGTTAATAAAGCTGATGATGAACTTTGGCGTGCTAGGCTCGGTCATCCTTCGTCTCAAGCATTACCGCTGCTCCCTCAATTCGCTGCTCCCTCAATTCAATTATCTGGTTGTCTAAATAGGCATGTTTGTTCAAGTTGTAAACTTGGGAAAACATCCAAATTACCGTTTCAACGGAGGACTTCTTATTCACATATTAAATTTCATACTTTACATAGCGATGTGTGGAGGCCTTCCCCGGTTATATCAGTGGATGGCTATCATTACTATTTAATTATTGTTGATGAATGCACACATTTCACATGGATATTTCCTATGCAATATAAGTCTGAGGTGGCTAGCATTTTTATTACATTTCTCTTGACCAGTATCAGGCATTGGTTAGAGTTGTTCAGACCGATGGTGACGGCGAATTTGTCAACTCCGCTCTTCAAACCTACTTTAACGGTCAAGGCATTTCACATATTATGTCTTGTCTAGGCACTCCGGAACAGAATGGCCTTGTCGAGCGCAAACATCGATACATTGTTGAGACTGGATTAACACTTCTAGCTCATTCTCATCTCCCTCGTGAATATTGGACCTATGCCTTCTCTACTGCATGCTACCTCATCAACAAATTGCCATCCAAGTCCTTATTTGGGCAAATACCGCATACTGCTCTTCTTGGTACACCACCGGAGTATTCTCTGCTTCGGGTATTTGGGTGTTTGTGTTACCCTTATCTCCAACCGTTCGGCCGCAGAAAGCTCGATTTTAAAAGCACTACATGTATTTTCCTTGGCTACTCTGGACATCACAAGGGCTATCGCTGCCTTGATCCATCCACCGGCCGACTATATATTTCTCATCATGTCTCCTTCAACGAAGACAAATTTTACCACCACCACAAAAATCCACCGAGCATCTCTCCTGACAGCCGATCCAAGTTTCGGATTCCATCCACTGTCCCTTTACGTCAAGTTCCAAAAATAACTAAACTACCTCCACTCTTGCCAACACCTCCACAGAGTCCCTTACCACCTTCCCCAACTTCACCGCCTGCCCACCTTACTCAAAACAATTCTCCTATTATTTACCAGCGCAGACCTCCATCTGTGGCTCCCCTCACTGCCCACTCAGCTGGCTCACAACCAGCATCTACCCAGCCCCCAACAGGCTGCAACAAGTCCCCAACCAGCTCCCAACCGAGCCCCACCAGCTACCCTTGCAACCGGACCCCACCATACTCCCAGCCAGCCTTGCTTCTGCTACAGATCCCACTACGACAATTGTCCCCAGTTCAACAACCACTTCCGTGCACCCCATGATCACCTGCAGTAAGGATGGCACTCGCAAGCCCAAGGCATTATGGGCTACACGCCATCCACTTCCCCATGCACTTCTTGCAACAACCTCGGCTCTTCCACCTGAGCCACAAACTTACAAGGCAGCCGCTAACAACCCATAGTGGGTCTGTGCCATGCATGATGAGTACCGAGTTCTTCTTAAAAATCACACCTGGTCCCATGTCCCCTACCATCCTTCTATGAATGTTGTCGGCAGTAAATGGGTATATCGCCTCAAACTTAAATCCGATGGCACCATTGACCGCTACAAAGCTCGCCTTGTGGCGAAGGGGTACAATCAACGGCCTGGGTTTGACTACGCCGACACTTTCAGTCCTGTGGTCAAGCAAGGGACCATTCGACTTGTTCTCTCTATTGTAGTTTCTTTTCAGTGGCCACTACACTAACTTGACGTCAAAAACGCTTTTTTACACGGTGACCTGCGAGAAACGGTCTATCTTCAACAACCAAAAAGGCTTTGTTGATCCTGCACATCCATCTCATGTCCGCCGCCTTCACAAAGCCCTGTATGGCTTAAAACAGGCACCCCGTGCCTGGTTCAACAAGTTCACTTCTTATCTCCTACAATTGGGTTTCCAAGGCAGCCCACATGACACCTCCTTCTTTATATGGTGCAGTGGCTCTATTTGCATCCTGCTTCTGATCTATGTGGATGATCTAATAGTTACTGGGAATTCTCCTTCCCGCTTACACTGGCTTCTCACACAACTTTCCTCCAAGTTTGACATAACTGATCTCGGCCCCTTGCACATGTTCCTTGGGACGGAGGTCACCCGCATGGGCACCAGCCTGGTTCTCTCCCAAACCCGTTACGCCATCCAGCTGCTCGAGCAATTTGACCTTACTGGATGCAAACCCACAAAGACACCTTTGGCTGCCGGTGTAAATTTATCCAGTACAAGCTCTCCCCTCCTCCCGGACCCCAAATATTATCGCCGACTTGTTAGATCTCTTCAATACCTTACCCTCAGTCGCCCGGATATTGCTTTTGCAGTGAATCACATCTGTCAGTTTCTTCATGCTCCCACAACCGCTCATCTAGAAGCAGCCAAACGGATCATGCGATATATTAAGGGAATAGTCACGATGGGTCTTCATTTTTCCAAGTCTGCCGAGCTGTCCCTTCGTTGTTTCTCTGACACCGATTGGCCTGGTTGTCCTGATACACGGCGGTCCACGACCGGCTTTGCAACTTATCTTGGTCCCAATCTAATTTCCTAGGGTGCGAAGAAACAATCCACTGTGTCCCGCTCAAGTGCCGAGGCGGAATATCGCGCGCTTGCCACGACAGCTGCTGAAATGCTTTGGTTTTTCCATCTGCTTCGGCGGCTAGGGGTTCCTAATCATTCTTCCTCGGTGCTCTACTGTGACAACCAAAGCGCCATCTGCCTTTCCCGCAACCCGGTCTTCCATGGCCGCACCAAGCACATCGGAGTTGATGTACACTTTGTTCGTGATCACGTTCAATCTGGGGCGCTCACCGTTGTCCACGTCCCTGCATCTCAACAGGTGGCCGACATCTTTACCAAATTCTTGTCGGTGTCTCAATTCATTTCTCTTCGTGACAAGCTCCTGGTTCGGGATACTCCCTCCCTGAGCTTACGGGGGGATGTGAGAGGAATATCCGCTGCTCCACCAAATACCAGGATAACTACGAAGCAACCGACTCAAGAGGTTGCCTGCAATCCAGGAAGAGAATCAGCAAATATTTAATTTTTTATTTTTCCTGCAATCCTCATTGTAATCTATAAATATATTGGCAATATCCATATCAATAATATCTCAGTTTTGATTTTGCTTCACAATATTCAAACATGTGTAGATGTCATCAATGTTGCAAATGATAAGGTAAAGCATGAGCAGACATACCCATTCTAGAAGATAAATCTTATCCTTTTCCAAGCTGGAGTCGGAGTTCAATCTCCCACTGACGATCTCCAAAGCCACAACTCCAAAACTAAACACATCAACCTTTTCAGTGAGGTGGCCACGCAAGGCATATTCAGGTGCAAGGTAACCACTATGAGAAGCAACAAAAAAAAAAAAAAGCATCAATATCAATATGTAGTACCAAAATGAGGATACTGATCAGATAACCGTGAAAAAAAATCAACTCAACTAAAGCAAAACTAAAATAAAATAAATATCTTACATTGTCCCTGCAACACTAGTGCTTATGTGAGTAATTTTGTCATCATAAAGCTTCGCCAAGCCGAAATCTGAAATCTTTGGCTTGAGATCAGAGTCAAGAAGAATATTACTAGCCTTAACATCCCTATGCACGATTCTCTGCTGTACTTCGTGATGAAGATATGCAAGCCCCTTTGCCACTCCCATGCATATATCAAAACGTTTGGCCCAGTCAAGTTGCAGTTTATGATTTCCTGTTCATGGATGGATGCCGTTGCAAATACAGTAAGTCTTCTGAAGATCATATCAAGATATTAAGGATATAATTTCACACGTATGTACCAAATAATGCTTGGTCAAGGCTCTTGTTTTCCAAATATTCATAAACAAGCAGGCGTTTGGCTCCCTCTATGCAGCATCCAAATAATTTCACGAGGTTGCGATGCTGCACCGCAGATATAGCCGCTATTTCTGCAACAAACTGATCATTTCCTTGATGAGATGCTAGAGATAACTGCTTTATAGCTACAGTTCTGCCATCAGCAAGTGTTCCCTGCAAGTGCCGAATTTAGTAGACATGATGAGAAAACATGTCAGTACCATCTCTACCTATTGAAGTTGCCATGTTAGAGTGCTAGTGGCTAATGAATCTAATCGTTACTGTTTCCGGAACAAACCAGTGGACCTTATCATTAATATGTATAACAGAAAATCCATGTACGCTGCTACAGAAACTACAGCACTATATTTTCTCCAGATGCTTTCATGTGTCTCAAGAGACAATCTCAAATCCTATTAAATTCCTTCTTAGGTGTGTGGTGTACTAAGGTGATGAAATACTTTGTCATTGACTGCAAGGAATTTCTATTGACCAGTTGGCACCAAGCAAAAAAAAAAAATAAAAATTGGCAACTACCTTATAGACAGGTCCGAAGCCTCCTTGCCCAAGTTTATTAGCAGAATTGAAATCTCCAGTAGCAGACCTAAGCTCAGCATAGCTGAACGTACTCAGTTTGGTGTCCACTCCCAGGAGCTCTGGGAATATGGTAAATCAAGAAACATTGGATTCTACAAAATCATTAACTAGATTAAAAGAAAATGTTCTCAACTTTTATTTGATCAATTACCTTCACCTTTGGTTACATGTGACCTCCATTTGTGAAGGAAGAAACATGCAACAAGCAAAATAAAGATAGCTATCACAACAGCAACCATAGCGACAATCAATGAAGGTGTATCGTGCTTTTTTGTTGGAGGATTGGGAGGTGTAAAATCTGCACGACAGCTCCATAGTCAGCAAATTCAAACATGCATAAAGAAATGGTACTGCCACACCCACACACATTAATTACTTACTTGGGGAAACACTGATAGCTGATATAGAGGGACCATAAGTCGATTGACTAGGGACACAGCATGTCCCCTTCCCAGCCCAAAAGAAATGAATTTCCAGGTAGTTCTCTGTGACCAGAGTACTGAACGTCTTCTGAACAGCACGAAAAGATTGTCCACCAGCTGCCTTCCTTATATCAAAATTTTCCAATTCCAGATTTCCCTATTTAATAATAAAATTAATATTGCGGATG
>JAOWBR010128206.1:0-13971 GCA_028571145.1 Dionaea muscipula
AATTTTTTTTAAAAAATATAAAAATCACATACACTAATACACTTATATCGGAGAGATTGCGTAAAACATACCTCATGACTAATTGGTTATAAGAATTCAGAGATATTAATTTATTCAAAAAAAAATTGAAACTGTGATCACTATTCTAAATATATTTTATAGTCATGATACATACGTAGTAATTCCTACATAACATTCTACACAACATCATTAACAACATTCATTTTACTATTATATTTCATTCATCAATCTTAATATATAATCTCAAGATCTTATTATACAACAATACACAAGTATTTTTTTTTTTTTTTTTTTGTTGTTGTGCATCTATCACGACAATATTTGATAATTTGAAATATGAAAATTTCAAAAAGAGCATAATTTACACTTATACACAAGTGGATCTGAAGCTAAAACGGGCTCTTAATTCACTAGTGTAACTTACACCACTGCACTTATACACAGTCCCTATTGTATTTGTATGCAAGAGCAAAGAGCAAAGAATGTGAACTCTTGACTGACGAACAAGAATGGCCTGACCTGGCCGGCATAAATTAAGTTGCTAGCATGCTGCTACTAAAAGAGAAAAAAGAAAAGAAAAGAAAAGAGCAGCCAGCCTATTTGGGTACTATTGTATGAATATGTTTGTATGTTGATCCTAACATGCTACGTATATAAAATAGATAGATAGGCGTACGTACGTGTCTACTCTAGCATTGGGATTATGCAGAGCAGAGCAGCGGGTTCTATACAGTATAGTATAGTATAGTATAGCATATACCTCCCGTTCATGTACGGCTGGCTGCTTTTGGCTGTGGCCTCCTCAATCCTCATCTATCGTATCGACTAAACTTCAAAGCTGCCGCCGCCACTGGCACTGACACCTCCTTGTGGAGGGCTGATAGTAATCCAAAGCAAAGACACGGTAATGGCAACCAGCCCAGACCACACATATACTATAGTCGGCATCCTTCCCCTCCTTCCCATCAACCCCTTGGCAAATGGGTACATATGAGTCAGCACCCAGAGGCTAAAGAAGCCGCCTCCTAACAGCTTGCTCCATTCCGGGATCACGCTGTACACAGTCCTCGAGATCCCGATGACGACTGCTACCAGATTCACCACGATGATGGTCAGAGGCATTACGAAGAGACTTGTCCATTTCACAATGTACAGGTCAGCGTATATATCATCCTCGTCCTCTCCAACCGACTTGGAGGTCAGCGTGAAAGAGATCTCGATTCCGGCAATGACCTTAAGCAGACCCTGGAGCACAGCGGCAAGGTGAGCACTGGTGCCGCCTATTACACAGAACTGCTCGTTTCGCCACCATTCCTCGAGGCCTATTCCCGACCACTTGACCTCAAGAAGAGACAGGAGGGTGAGGCAGATGGTGATCAGCAGGAGGTATGATAGGAAGGGAATGCTCAAGCCTTGGACGATAAACTGGCCAGAGAAAAGGGACAGAGCAGGTAGAAAGCAATACGTCACAAGGAAGATGGAGGTGAAAGGGTAAATGCCTACGTTGAGATATGCTACGCGTTGCAGGAATTTCAGACGCCGGCTAGCCAGGACAGGGTTGTTCCGGGAGAAGAATATCTCCACGGAGCCAGTTGCCCAACGGAGAACCTGGTGGAGACGGTCGGTGAGATTGATGGGAGCCGTGCCACGGAAGGCGTCACGCTTGGTGATGCAATACACAGACCTCCATCCGCGGTTGTGCATGCGATATCCCGTAACCACATCCTCTGTCACTGATCCATAGATCCATCCTATCCTGGTTCCCCATTCCGTCTTGTCTTCATACCTACGTTTCAAATAACACAACAATAACTACTCAATATATACAACTTAATTTCTGGGTAGTGATTATTTATGCAGCGCAATGTGTTTACAGCATCCTACTGCAGATAATGTCCCCACGGTACAGAATTCCCTTTCGAAATGCTATGCCATATATAAAATAAAATAAAATAAAATGCTCAAGACATGACATATATAGAAGAACTTTCTATTTCTTAGAATATTCAAGAGTCATTTGTGTTCACGCAGTGGTGGGAGGGGAGCACAGTATGGGTAGGTACTGTCATAAATCTGAATCTCTTCTCTTGATCAAGATAACTCAAGGAATAACCACAAAGTGCTAGAGTGCTCAGCATATAAACATATCATGCCAACCAACAAAATGCAACACAATGGTGCCACCTTTGAACCAAGAACCAACTAATCCCAAATCTTTAAGAGGAGCATATTTTGAACCACAACTGATATGGAAGGGAAATAACAATTCCACAGAGCAAAATGAGCAATTCATTACTATATATTTACCAGCATGAGATAACAGCAACTGCTTCAGCAACAGTTGCAGCATCAAGCGGAGGCCGGGGCTGGAGCAATGCACCGGGAGGGCGGCCGTTTTTTACAGACGCGTGGTCTGCCAGAGGTCGCCCTTGAAACTCTGCAACAGCTATTGAATCGGTAAACATGGTTGAATTCCCAAACATCTTGGGAAGTTCCAAGTCAGGGTGTAAAGATGAACCCTGAATGTCCGACTCCTGATCTACCTGATCAGATGAGTGAGCTTGAATATTCGGTGCTGGCTGCTTGTACTGCCCAAAAACTCCAACATATTCATTTGCCCTTGGTGGGTGGAATCCATAGAGTGCATAACGTCGGAACATGCAACCAGTGCCCACATAAACTGGGCCTTGGAGACCATCCAAGGCTCGCATATTCCCGTCAAAGAAGACAGTGTTATGGTTTGCATAGCGATCAGAAGGATCAATCCCTTCAAACCTTTGTGGGAATTGAATATAGCAGATCCTATCCCCTCCACGATCCATCATAAAGCATATTCCTTCCCTAATAGCTAGACAGTTGTAAATGTAATGGTCACAGTCCAAGTTGAGTATGAAGGGTCCATTGGAGAGTATAGCTGAAGCTCTTACTAAAGAATTCATGGCGCCAGCCTTCTTGTTGTGGTCATAGCCAGGGCGTTTCTCTCTGGATACATACACAAACATGGGTATACGTATGTCTACCCCAGTGAAATCCAGACTTCTCTCATCGGCATGACCCATTACCGGATCAGGCTCTGGCGGCTTGGTCATAACCTGCATACAATCAAGGAATGATTATTTGAACAACGCCTTTAGAGCAACTTTAGCATAAATAAAGGTCAACAAAAACACGGTAGAAGGAAGGAGAGAGGTGTGGAACTGAGAAATGGGACTGACACGTGTTTTTGTTGACCTTTATTTATGCTAAAGTTGACCTTTTTCAGAGGTTACATCTACAGAGGAGCAAAAACAAGAAATGCACATAATATGTAAATTAAGTCAGGCAAAATTACAAGAGTATCCTAAACAACCACGACAAAATCCAAGATTTGGGTAAATGATCCGGCTCAACCTCCACTCCAAAGAGAACAGGCAAGCTCATTCAGACCACCACTGAACGGCAGTAGTATTTTACAGGAGAAATGGATACTTTTCACCGAAAACGTACCTGCAGAATTCCAGCGTGGTCACCTTTGAAGTGATCAGCAGAAGGCTCAAACCAGGTTCCAGGCCAATGGGTTCCATCGGCCATCCAGGTCGCCTTGGGAACCTTGACCTTGCTATGGGCCTGATCCGCAGTATCCACGGCCCCGGTGCTGCCGTCAGGATTGCCCATCTGCTGCCTGGCAAGTTCCTTCTCCTTCATTTCCTCCCTGGAATTGTACATGTCGCACCTCTTCCTTATGGAGTCTGGTAGGCCGTTGATCCTGACCTTGAACTCGTCGTACTCCCGCTTAATCCAGCGGCGATCCTTGACGAAGTCGGGCTTCTTCTTGTTCTTGGTGGGGTCCTTCTTCTGGTTGAAGTAGCTGTCCGGGTTCCTGGGCTCGATGTCATGCTTGCGGCAGAAGGGGACCCAGACCTCAGCGAATCTGATGGCCTCGGCCATGGCCTCGAAGGTGAGGATGGCAGCCCCGTCGTCCGATATGTAGCAAGCGACCTTCTCGACGGGGTAGTCGACGGCGAGGATGGATAGGATGGTGTTGGCGGTGACGAGGGGAGGCTCCTTCTCCGGGTCGGCAGTGGAGACGTAGACGTCAACACCGGGGAGGTCGGAGCGGCCATGTGGATTGGAAGGGGAAGGGGCGTCGAACTTGTCGCGGAGGGCGGCGAGGTCGGTTGCGCGGTTGATGGGGTTGAGCTTAGGAAGCTGATCCAGCAACCAGGAGAAGGAGAACCATAACTCGCAGACAATGGACATCCCCCACAGCCACAGCGCATCTTCGTTCGGATTTTGCACTCGCCAGGCCAGGAACATGAACAGCCCAACCAGTCGGATCAGCACCAGTAGTCTGAAATTTTTGATCGACAAGGAAAAAAGAAAACAGCAGTAAGGAGTAACTGCATCTTTAATGGTACCAAAATCACAAGATAGTAAAAATCTGAATTTTGAAGAGTGGTCCAATGTGGCAAAAAAAAGTTACAAACATCTGCAAAAATCAAAATAAAAAAACTGAGTTTTGATGTATGGATAATGATGCTCTAAGTTGCGGGTGATTACTTTGTGCGGCGACGTGCGTGTATTTTTTTAAACTATAGTATAAATTATAATATCATTTCTTATGATTAAAAACCAATGGTATACTGCGTTTCATCAAAAAAAAAAGTTGACGACAACATATTACCGTGTTTGGTAATTATTTTGATTTGTTTTGATAAAATGGTATATAGTTTGGTTTTAAAAAAATTAAAATTTGTAAAAATCAAGCACATGAAGCAAGTTTCAAGTTGAATTGTTTTTAAATTTATATTAGTACTAATAAAACTATAAGAAAAAAAAAAAAAAAACCACATAGAAAACCTGACAAAAAATGATAGAAGCCTGAAGCCCTAACCAAAAAAACCCACACCTGTAAGGGCTGATGATGGCGGGAGGGACCCTGATTTTGCGAGTGAGGGGCTTCCAGGGCTTGTCCATGAAGTCGTTCATCGACATCCCTCCGGCGTCCATCTCGTAGGCGTCCTCCTCCGACCAGTAGGCGTTCCCGATCCCGTACTTGCCCTTCGTCTCGAACAGCCACCGGTTGTGATCGAAGTCCCCGGTCTGAGATCTCAGCAGCATCGATTTGTTGTTCGATCTCAGCACCGAAACCCTCCGCTCCAGCTTGTTCTCAGCCACGCCACCACCGCCCTCTCTTCCTCCCTCTTCTCCGCCTCCCCTCCGCCGCTGCGACTCGATCCCGAACCTCGACGTCGCCTGCGCCTCCGCCCTCCCGTCGGACCCTGGCTGGTTGTCCGGAGTCGGCGGCATCATCACCGTGTAGTTGATATAGTCGTTGGATCCTGCGTAGTCACCCGACATCTCCAAATCGTCGTCCCGGGAGAGGCTGACCACGCGGTCGCGTCCGAATCTCACTGCCTGTGGCGGACGACGGTTGCTCGAAGTTGATTTCTTCGTCACACTGGTGGCCGTGGCCATGCAAAAACACAAGAGGAGCAAGATGGTTGTTTCCGGTGCAATTTTAGGTTAAATTAAAAGAAATGCAGCTTTCCGGTTGATTCTGGTGGTTGAATTCTCCGCTGCACGATACGGAGGAAGACGCATGATTTTGCGGTGTGGTGAAGAGAAGAAATAATTGTTTCTATGATTTCTGATTTAAACTCAAACAACTTTGTGGGGTTGTAATGAGGTCTTGATGGGATGGCAGGATAGCTGAAAGCCATTGTTCCACTGGTGGCGTCGGTTGATCAGCAAGCGGCGTCCGCCAGAATTAGATTGAGGGATGGGAATTCGATGGTGGATGCCCCTGCAGCTAATTTTGGCAACGACTTCCGCGCTCCAATTTTCTAGTTAGCTCCTTCGCCCAGGAGGATTTAAAAATATATGTTATTAATTTTTTTAAAAAGGTTAATTAAATAAAATTAAATAAAAAATTTAAAATTATATCAATATTAATTTTTATTCCATTGTTTTTATATAATTTTTATGAATAATACTTTTTTAAAAAAAAAAAATAATCTTTCTCGTTTCAAATCTCCACCCTCTTTCTTACCTTCTCTCTTTTTTAGATTTGAATTTAAAAATTTTATTATAATATTATATAATTTTTATGATTAATATTAAAAAAAATAAAACATTTTTATCTTTACCACTCTCTCTCCTTTCCCCTCCCGCACACAATTCCCTTTCCTTCTTTATCTCGTTTTCCTTCACTTATTTGTCTAAGATAAAAATTAAAAAATATCAATATCTTATAATATTAGATGTATATTAGTGCAGCTACAAAATCTCATACCAACACCGAAGTCGTGAGAACCAAGTTCAAAAATAATCCGATTGGAAGATAATCTAATCGAGTTGGGGAAGAAGTGATGAGAAGAGAAAAGTGGTTCCAACTCGTCGGTGAATATTTGAGATAGACGAACAAACTCGTCAGAAAGTACCGTTGATGTGAGCTCGGTTGATGTGAGCTCGGATAGATCGTTCTGATAATTAAGTCTATAAGTGAATAAGATTAGATAGTTTCTAACAGATTGTGGGTTGTCGGGCAGGGATGATCTGAGAAAGACTGGCAAGCAAGACTATCAGTCAAATGGGTGGGATTTCCGAACTAATGTTCAAACAAAGTTCTGTTAAGAAGGGAACGTGAATAATAAATAAGAAAGTTAATGTGTACTTTGGTTGTTGGTTGATGTGAGGAGGTAGCCGAGCTGCGGGCTGCGGGACAGAGCTTGATTCGAAAAAAAAAAACGTTACGGTTCGATTTTTTTGTAAATCTGAATTTTTAGTATTATGTGCACCGGCTGTGATTTGAGTTAATCTAAACTACTCTTTTCCTCGAGTCCTTTTTCTCACGTCAATGCCTTTGCTTCTCAACTTTAAAAAAGAAAACAAATACATTTAATTGAGTATTCCTTCAAATCATCCATAGAAGTATCATGTCTTCTATAAGTTTCTCGAAAAGTAATGATACAAGCACAATCAAATTACACAATCATCCTATACAATATCATCTGCATCATTCATTTTACATCATCTATACTATTAGATCTCACTCATCATCATTTATTTATAATACCCAAAAAATTCAATGGTTCTAATTCTACAAACTAAAACTTTTGTTGTGCTATTCTACCATAATATCCAGAATAGAGATTCAAGAACAAGTATAGGAATGGGAAGTTTTCATTAATTTGAAAGAAAGAATCATGATACATTTATAATAAATTTTTACATCATCTACACCATTCATTTTACTATTGGACTCCACTCAAACCTTTATTTATAATCTCAAAAAAAATTCAAGTTGTAAATCTGCACAACAAAAATACAATTTTTTTTTTTTTTTTTTTTTGTTGTAAATGAATCATTTTCGTGGAAGGAATTGTACGAGTGATCATTATGAAATGTGTGAAGGCATCTATTAGTCCATACTTCAGGGGTTCTCCATTTGAGAGAATTCTAGTATTACATACCTCGTTAAACAACGATCTAACCAAAAGAAGAAAAAAAAAAATTACCACACGTTCACATGTAAAAGCTTGTCGATGTCCATCATTTTTCAATAATAATAGGCTAATAGCTGTTAACCAAAGAAAAGAGACAACTGCATGGGCATCTTCTTAACTCATAGCATCCCGTCAGCTAACATCAAGGGTGATGAAAACAGATGCTAACCACAATTCCAACCAAAAGCACCAGCAGGACAAAATCACTTCATCCACAATGCAAACAAGCAGTTTAGATTCTCCCGTTAACTTTTAACCAGAAAGTCTACTCTGCCAATATCAATTTTGATCCCATATCTGGTTCTAACTGAAACAAAATGTGTTCCAGGCTCTTGTTCAACAATGTATCAGCAAAACCAATACAAATATACTAGTTATTTTGTTTCTTTTCCCACCAAATGTTGCCTTAGAGACACTACGTTCTGAATATCAATGGAAACTAGCAAATGTGCATAACAAATTGAAGACAAACTTGAATAACTTTACAGGTTCAGAAAGAATAACCAGCAAATGAGAGTACTATGTAGCTATTTTCCCTTACTTTTCTTTCTTTGTAACAGTTTATGTAGGCAAAAGAATCAATCACAATGGCAAGCTATAGTGGATTGCATGACAAGCTCGAGTGGGCAGCATGACACATCCTTCAGAGATTTGTTTTTATGTTGCCGGTGGCTGCGATCCGCCTTGTAACTGACCGCATTGTCACAAATTCCTCTGCCGCTGACGGATGTATACCAACCTGAGTAAAGGACATTAGAAAAAAAGCATTTCTTTAGACCAAGTGAACAAGCAGAAAAAGATATGCACATATTTCACTCAAAACCATAGCAACAGCCTCCTACATTTAGTTATTTGAAGTATTGCCAACTCTCAAGATCCAATGAAGTTGCCAAAAACATTTCTCTAGAAGAACCATAGTGATGTCGAATCTTACAATATATGCATGCATCATTAACAGAGTAATAAAACACAACTCAGAACAGCTCAGCAATAGAAAGTGGGATTTGTTTCGGAGAGGTAATAATAGGAAATATAAGGAATATACAGGAAAGTTCTTTCAAAAAGAACACCCAAATCATTAAAAGTTGACCATTAACTCACCGTGCTATCAAATTGTGCCTTGGTTGCCCCACACTTCAGCGCTATAGCAAGACCCTGTAAAAACACATCCAACAACCAATAAATAGCACAGCCGATTGCTGAAGATTAACTGATATATAACTATTCAAGAGAACTCTCAAAACGAAGATGTATGGTCATAACTCATAACTGGATCAAGACCATGCCTACTGACTACTGAGTACTGAGTAAAAAACATTCAAGTCGACACTCGACATGCAGGAAGACTAATAGCACCTGCATAATTTCAGGTGCATCGGGCCCACACATGGAAGCTCCAAGAACTTTATCAGTCTCAGCATCAACAACAAGCTTCATAAGAGTTTTTTCCTGCCGCCTAGCAAGATGAACGAAGCCACAGAAGTTACGACAGATCCCGAATTTGAAGAGTCTAAAAAGTTAAACTAAACCAAACATAAAGTGGTACTGATGAAATGATAAAAAAGCTTTATGAACCAAAGAAACAGGAAGATTTGCTAGTCCTCTTGTACAACGCAAAGACTAGAATTAAATGTCTCAAGAAAAGATCAAGACAACTAAAATTACCACAAGAATAAAGCATTGTGCTGCAAGATTATAAAATTTTCAAGCATGCTTTTCCCCATGAGAGAAGAACCAAGGGAAACTCAGATCATGGATATCCAAGTTCATACTTACAACGCCTCAGACCCAGAGTCTTACCAACCATCATACCCAATTAGGCTCATTATCCTCTCGAGCTTGAAAAAGTTAGGCATAGTTGACAAGAATATTACTCATTAAACTTATATTTAATATCAATCTCTCAACCACACTGACGTCCTCGTTAGACCCAATCAAACACAAACTACAAATGAGTTGGCATTGAAACCCAAAGATCATCCAACCATATAGCACTTTGTCGTTTGCCCCACTACACCATGCCCACCATGATTGACCTGCTCTGATACCACTTGTAACGCCTCGGGCTCAGAGCCATATCAATTATACCCAATCAAGCTCATTATCCTCTAAGGCTTCAAAGGTTAAACGTTGTTAACAAAGATATAACCCATTAAGCATATATTTAATATCAATCTCTCATCAACCACCGATGTGGGATTGAGGGTATCATAGTACCGCATTTGACAAAATACTCTAATTCAACAGTCTTTTTTCCTCTATGTTATTTTTAATCCTCTTCAGGTTATTCTAAAAAAATATATGATGGAAATTCAGCCAAGAGAATGGCTGAAAATTTGATGCATCAATTCAGCAACACAGGCAAATTCTTCCACTGCACAGACAATCTAATTTAGAAGGAATGTCTGGCACCATGCCTAATCTTTGTAACATGCGAATTTATGCAACTAAATGCACAGTTTTCCAACTCCTAGCAAATCACTCGTCCTTTTATCATATATGCCAAGCAATGTTCCACTCTGCACCAATAGGCATAACTAGATCTACTTCAGTCTCACATAGTGATGATGTTGTGATAAAAGTTCACGACTAAAAAGTGATATCATGGCAAATAAAAAGTTGGAAAAAGATTTAAAGAACTGCATGTACCCTGAGATAGTATATTTCATAGGGGTGAATGTGGACGTGTAAACCAAAATATCACCATTTGCTTGCTCAATAGCCTGCTCTTCACTGAGGCCAACAACAGAAAGAGGTGGTATGCTGTAATGAGACAAACAACCAAGAAATTAGGTCACAAACAGTATAGAACTGCCAGAATAACACTGAGGTGAAAGAAAAGGAGAATATAAGGAGAATGTCTTCCTACACCCACTTAAAAACTAAAATACCACAAGGACAATGACATTTACTCAGGGAATGACAATGAATAGCAAAAAAAATTCACTGTGAATATGTGGCGCTTCCTTGATATTCTAAGATATGTGGAACCTAAATTCTGAAGTCGTCAGGCGCGAATTTCAGAGAAATTTCAGTCCAATAGAATCTGTAGCAGTCCAACATTTGATATAAAGATTCAAAGATGAGTGTCAGAAGTGCCTTTACATTTTTCTTCAAGAGGTTAGAACTAGAAATTGATGTAACCTTCCAGATCAACGTATCTTTAAAAAGCTCAATTAAGACAAGACTGTTATTTGCTAGAATGCTGCAATATGTATCGCATACGTATCGAGGAACATTCAAAAGCTAAAGCCAGTGAAATAAAAAGTGGAACAGTTAACGTGTCAGTATATTCGGTGGATGTATATTATCAAAAAAGTTCCTCATTTTCCAAGTTACAGTTGTAAGCTAACTTCAAAGGAAGTAATCTTCAGGAAGTAGTCATTTTTTATTTCAAATCTGGCTCACAAACTTTCCTGGAAGAAATGAAATCTTAGTTTGATTTGATATCACTTCCTAGAGTACTACTATATGAAGCAAAATATGGGTCATTAGACATAATACATTTCTATATTAGATGAATTTTCACAAGGAGTTAATCTTACAGTCAGGCAGTTAAGGAAGTTAAGGGGAGACTATGTTTCCTCAATCTGGAGGAAGTTAAGAAGTCCAAGAGGCGAATTTCCCTATTATTGTTTCTTTATGACAAACCCAAGCACAAGGAAAAAGAGATGCTACCGACAGTCTATTTTCAACAGCCTCTCAGAAACACTCTTGTTTATTGGCTAATTGGTGATGAGTTCCACGTGAATTGGTGATAGACACTGTATTAACCAATCAAAGAGAGAGTTTCCAAGGTAAAAATAGCTATATGTAGGAATATCCACAACTCCGTCATAAAAAAGGGAATTTCATAATGAAGTTTGGAGATAAATCTTGTATGCAGATGAAAAAGCATCAACAAGCACCATGGTTTTAATTGTAATAGGGAGAAGATAGATGGCATCTAAATTAGCTTAGAGCAAAGAGGTGATGAGATGGCTTAGCACCATCAAACAACAGAGGAAGTATTTCACAGAAAAAGAAACTAGATAACAATTACCAAAACACTGCACAAGGTATGTTGCTATAATCAGGCTTGCTTGATTCTCCACCAAACACCGATTTCTGCAGGTAACAAAGAGAAGCCAGTTATTAAACTTGCAAAATAAATGCTAATTGTTGGTAAATAAAAAACCAGATAAAGACCAACTAGGAAAGTAAACGGAAAATGTCAAATGGAACCATACCGCAAAGCAAGTTCCTTCCATTAAGGCCACAGGTGTCAGGTTCATCCTGTTTGTTACATCCCCAACAGCCCATATGCTTGGTATATTGGTACGGGAGAACTCATCAACCTGAAACAGGAGAAGGCACAGAAGTTAAAGGACACGAACATATTTAAATGAGGTCACTGGTAACTTTTGATAAGGATTACAACTCTGTGAACTACGTGAACAAATAACAAAAGCAAAAATCAGAAATGGAAAAGGAGGATAGAACTTGAATGAATTGCATCAAAGAAGCAGCGAGACCAATTTACTACATAATGATACACAGGAAAAAAAACGGAGACTGGCTAGAGGAAGTGGGCTTCCTTTTCTTTCCTGATTTCTCATAGTATACGAGCATAATACTAGTCAATGGAAGGAGGGGTGTCTATGGTGCGTCTTGCTTCAACCTTAAAAATAGATTAAAATAAGATGGATGACAGACGAAATCCCACATTCTTCTTTGTTCCACCTTGTCCTGTTGGTACACAAGTCAAGTCTTGGCATAGGCCTCCACATCATGGCACATATGAGGCAGTAGTAGTGCTCCTCCAAAAGAGCCAAGTATGGTGGACTCCAGGGTGTCCCCCACTTGGAATCATGGCATTCGTGCAGCACCTCATCCAGATCTTACAAATATACAACTCTATCTAATGATTGTGACTCCATCTAAGAGATTACAGGTTGTTCTATTGGACCATAAACCAAATACCCACTTTATAGAAACAAACTAACCAAACAAGCTCGTAAGGGAATCCAACAGTTTGGGTGTCACAAAAGAGAGTAGAGGGCCCAGTACCGATAAGAAAAGCCAGTCTGACCTGTGTGGTGGGCAATCCTATCTTCTAAAAGGCCCGAGCTCAGAAGAGTAAATACAAGCATTATCTGTAATCTCCTAGGGCTTAATACACTGGAAACTAATAGCATCAACAAGAAAACGTTAAAGCCTCATTATGTGATTGGCCACATAAGTCCTCTTCTCCTAAATATCTAGTTTATGCAATGAATCACTGGCCTCCTTTTCAAGGTAGAGTAAACCAACTTCAAACAGGAAGCAAGGGAACACACAATTTTATGCAAGCTAACTATCAAGTTTTTGATGTGACACATGACTAATAAAAAACAAAGTCGAATTCTACCCAAAACTGGAGCAGCACATCAGGACTATATATATACTAAACATGTGAAATAAGAAATTTCCAAAATCTTACGATCTAGAACAGCCTAGAAAATAAAATGAAGGTTCTAACCAAGCAGTAAGGACTTAAACATCAACAGTGTGGGACCTCCACTTGCAATTCCCATGGCTTAAGTTTCTAAGCAACTGTTGTGTTGTCTGACATCGAACTGAAGCAAGTTAGAACCAGGGAAAACCTAAAGGACATATGTCTCACAATACAGTGACAAAAAGTATAAGCCAGGATGAGTTATGCCAAGGTCAATGCAAGCAATATTCCCATGTTGGACGCTAAGGTGGCAATGCCACCACCAAAAATGGATGTCAATATGCTACAAATGCAGCTACAAATGATTCAAAGCACCCAATCCTTCTTTACACTCATAACTAAAAAAGAAGTGTCAACAAGCTACTCATTTTAAGGGGCATGTTGTAAAGCATAAGAACACAAACTATGATGTCAACCTTTACAAACTCTAACACCACTGATCCTTAACTATCCAATTTGAATATGGTGTTACACAAAAGATCTAAAAGCACAGTTATCAATGCCACTTCAATACAAGTTCATCAACCTCGTGAATCCAGGGCTTCCTCCCCTTTAGGACAGCCCGATATGATGTTCATTTGAAGAAATCCAGATGTGCAAAATAATCTTGAAATATATTTTCAGCTTCAAGTAGGTAATACGCTGTTGTAAAACAAACAAGAATGACGCACACATGCAAGGAGACTCAAGCATGAAACTCTTCGACCACAAAATGCTATGTAAGCAGGGCAGAAGTTACACTGGTCATCCTAGCTGCCAACTACGTAGTTTTGATTTCTTATGAAGATGAACAAACTATAAGCTCCTGAGCAACATAGGTCCTTAATCAACTCTGATTTTTTCCATTTTCCAAATAGTTGGTGTTTGATGCCCCACCTTTCTCAGTAGGCAATAACAAGTGCAAACAAGAGCATGTAAGAACCTATAAAATGAGATTACTGGGTTTATACCCAATCTTCCTCTTTCCTGAACACAAAAAACACTCCT
>JAOWBR010128317.1:0-13970 GCA_028571145.1 Dionaea muscipula
ATGGTCGTACGACATGTGATGCAAAAAGTAGCAAAATGGCTACGTAAAACCCGAGAACACTATTCACGTAAAACACTATTCACTGCAAAAATGAAAATTTTCTAACATGATAAATCAATCATAATAATTATAAAATAATATAAAAATGTCCATAAAATCCGGGGTATAACAGCCGTAATCGGATTCGAGGAGCCATCGAGACCACTCTAGTTAATCGGGTCCATTACATTACATTACCAAACTCATTTCTCAATCCACCAAATATCCACTAATTCCACCGTAGTGACCCTTCTCCTTCGAAGACCACCACACGCCGTTGTCTCACATATGCACTCGGACAAATAAAATATTCGTCAGTCAAATAATTTAAAATTAAATTTTAGTTAAAAACTTAATTAACTTTATGAACAATAATAACATAAGTATTGTTCTTTTAATTAATTTTAACTATGTCTAGATACAAACGTATAAAATTGTGTAATTTTTTTACAAAGTATCTATATTATAATTAAGGATGGGTTTTAAATTTTGGAAAACTTTTTCCCACGTGTACATCATATATCTATTGTGGATGAGGGAGCAGATGTTCCATGTGTCTTCGATATGATAAACACTCTATCTTCTCAATCAGAGAAGAGAGAGGGGAAAGAGAGAGGAAATAAGAAAATAATAATCTGTGTCTTCGGTATGATAAGCACACCATTCCTATATCAGTTAAAAATAATTTATTATTATTATTTTTAACTGATTCAAGGGGGTGAAGTATTCATAGTATGAAAGGCACGGATAATCTCTAATCCATTAACATTTTTATAAAATTTATTTCGCAAATTTAGTAATTTTTCTATTGAATAACAAATTTTTCAGATTATTTAATAAGTTTAACAAAAAAAAAAAAAAAGGTATATTAAAAGGAAAAAAAACCGTTGCCATCACCGGTCGGGGTTTCGGCCGCCGAAACCGACGGACTAGAGGGTGTCGGCTCCCAGCAGCCGACAGTCGGCTCCCAGCAGCCGACAGTCGGGAATGTCGCCCTTCACATCCAATGGTCAGGCCATGGGTGTCCCGACCATCAATCGACCCCCCAACGTTTAGAATTTTTATTTTTTTATTTTATTTTTTCTGATAATTTTTAACTGAAAAAATAAAAAAAATTAACTCACTAATCTTTAATATGTGGAATATTATCTTGCACTTGATTTTTTTTTTCTAACGAAATCTGAGGAAATGAAAAAAAATAAACAAATGAAATAATTTAACACTATATAAAGAGAGAGACGTGCTGCATTTAATTCAACCCTTTATTTTTGCTAGGTAGGCCTGAATCTTAACAAAAAGGTAAATATAGACCTTGTTTGTTTCGCGGATAAGATTTGATCGGATAATTAATAGCAATTAAGGGATAAAGGGATAATTAAGAGGAGGTTGTAAATGATTATATAGTAAACAGGATTTCATATCTCATGTGTTGATAAAATCATGGAATAATTTATTTACCACTGTTGACCGACGACCAACTGTCAGAATCTGACCAGATTTCGGTGACTTGCCGCTTGTCAACGCCGGTCAGTGGACGCCAACCGCCACTTGCTATTACAAATCCCATGTTACTTCTTTATTTGGCTGCGTGTTGGATTAGGACCTAGTGAGATTTGTGTTAGGCCGGATTACAAACACGAGATATAGTTTCAGGCCGAATTACAAATCTCATCTGACTCTCATGTCCGCATAACAAACAAGGCCATAGCGTATGTGGATGCCCACGTACCGAGTTCAAAAAAGTGGTGACTAACATCCGAGCAAAAACCTGAACAAAAATCCGATCAGTACTCAATATCCTCAAAGTCACCACAGAGAAACCCCTGTATCCCTCCCATCTCCATCATATAATTAGTATTTTAATTAAATTTTACAAAGTATCGAATTAAAATAACAATTACTTCATTCTATTAAAACATTGAATAATGATAGTTTACTATTGGGTCAGATTAGAATCCGTATTTTCGGGTTCAATTTTTATCATCATCCCTAATAGGTACACATTCAACTACACTGAGGAAAGGAGCAAAACCCACAGAGAATAAA
This sequence comes from Dionaea muscipula, assembly GCA_028571145.1. Taxonomy (NCBI): domain Eukaryota; kingdom Viridiplantae; phylum Streptophyta; class Magnoliopsida; order Caryophyllales; family Droseraceae; genus Dionaea; species Dionaea muscipula. The sequence continues at coordinate 2,086 of JAOWBR010128317.1, forward strand.
CTTAGCAAGTATCTCTTCTCAGAACTGCCAAAACAAAATACATTTCGGTAATGATTATATACAAGACCAGAAATTCCAGACATCAATAAATTCCTCTCAGCAAGCAACACAACAGGAGCGAAAGAAGACTTACAAAGCAATGTCCACGATACCGGATATGGGGAAAAGAATCTTCCCGTGCAGCATTGTCCTCACCGTAACAAGCCCAGAAGATAGAGGAATCTCGCCACAAGAGCAGCAAGAAAATTATCACAGGCGAAACGATGGCAAAAACCCTCAAGCTGCTTGTGTTTGCTTTGCATATATAGATCAAGTCAACTGTAATGAGGCTCCTGGCATTTTCATTGCAAGTACAAGACAGCGGCTAAGAAATTCTCCCTCGAGGAAAATTCAAGATTCATAATCATCATCAGAAGAGCTTCTAAATTGGTTCATCCATCCTGGGATGCCCAGAGCAGTTCAGCAGTTCAGTTCTCAAACTTCGCTCTCTTCATTGTTAAAAAGCTAACTATGCTTCACCATCTCTGCCGACGAACAGGTGACTTAGACCTCGACCTCGACCTCCTTCCCCTGCAAAAACATTCAACACTCTAAAAACCTGTTTCCTCTGGCTAAGCCACAGCACAAACACTCTCAAACTCATTGCTTAGAGAGTAGAGAAAACAAGATACTTTTCTTGATTCAGCACTACATTGGCTTCCAGGTTCCCTAAGAGAGATTCAACTCAAATTATTTTTTTGAAAAGCAGAATTTTAGGTGCTGTTTGGTTTGTTTGTTTTCAATTTTCTATTTTCAATTTTAAGTTTACAGTTTTGAGTAAAAACAGAAAACAAAAAACTTGTTTGGTTTATAATTTATATTTTGTGATTTATAATTTATAATTTATCAGGGCTTGAGCGTTTTCCTTATTTTCGATGTTTTGAGAATTTTTGTTGAAAACACAGAAAATAACTTTTCTTCGTTTTCTGCATTTTGAAGAATTTGAAGTGAAAACCATTTTCTATTTTAAAAAAACAGAAAATAGAAAATTCAAACCAGACACGTTTTCTGTTTTCTGCAAAATAGAAAACAGAAAACTACTCAAACCAAACAGGGCCAACTTTGGTTATTCAAGCAGAGTAGGTAGCTATGTGAAGGGGGTTAGGCCAAGAAGGGATTAAAATAGCATATTACTTTAAATTAGCATTCAAAACCATGAGTGATTTTAACTCCGAACTATGGTGCAATTTTAACTGATGGGACGGAGACATACCTGCTCATTTCAAGAGAAGAGTAGGGGGAATGCCTGCGCTGAGAACGCTTGGGAGACCGGGAAATTCGTCTAGAAACCAGAACATCAAATCATACTGAACCAGTGAGCCATTAACTTAAAAAATGCTGAAGCTCAAACACTCGTCAAGAATCAGCATTTGGGACAATATTTACCTTCTAATATGATGAAGCCAAAAAGAAAGACATAAGAAACCAAAATCTATAGAGATGCCCACCTAAACTAACCTTGAACCTGAATGCACACGAAACCCCGACCTTTGAGGCACAATCAACATAAACATACAACAAGAGGCCTCAGTACACAGTGAATTGCATAGCTCCAACTCCAGTGAACTCCTCCAAAGAAAAGGGATAGGTGTCTCTACCAAAAGTTCAAGCTTATAGTGCGAGGCTCAAAAAATGATTACATACTTCAATATGCCCCTTCACGTGAAAGCCTACCAGACTTGAAACGTGGACTAAACACAAATCCACCCAAACAACAACAAACAACAATAACAACGACGACAACTAAAGGTAACAAAATTGAACTCATGACAACTTAATATAAGTGGCTATAATACATGTAAGGGTCAAAAAATGATTTTGTACTTCAACGTGCAATTTTTCCTTGTTATTCCATCACATAATCATTTACACACTTGCACAAGGCAATTATTAGATGAAAATGGCCATGATCCAACACATATCCTCTGGTTTAAAGCTGACCTCTATGACACCATTACTGGTGAGATTGAAAAAGCAAAAGCCAGGCACCATTAGGCATCAAGTTGACAAAATCTATAACAGCTAGTGTCTTAAGTATTGGTCATCAATGTCCATATGATTTCACCCCATGAAAGAAGCAACTGCTGAGTAACTTAATCAGTAACATTATACCCTCAGAAGAGATAGAGCTGGGATATATAAAATGCAACAATCCATAATAAAAAACCAGAAACAAACATGAAATATGTAACTACGGAAGAAGAAGAATGATGTCCAATGAAGCATCGTAAAACCCATCTGGGACAAGCAACAAGAGCAACAACTCCAATTCCAGATTGCATGCAACAACGAACAAAAAAAAGGAGCTAAGAATTCAGGAACCCATCACATTAGCCTCTCAGCCAGCTCAATCAGCTTAGAACCAATATCATATTGCAGAAGCAGCATCGGAAAAATATTTAGCAGAAACATAACAGACTGAATGGTTAGTCATAACGGAATGGGAAGTCACTACCAATCATGAGTTATTTGCATGACAGACCAATTCCCTCTTCGGTGTTTGGTTGTTTAAATAGCACGCAGCAACAAAAGCAAAAGAAAATCAACTAATGCTAGGATGGGGGGGGGGGGGGATCAAAGGTTTTTTTAACTACCCCCCAACCCCACCCCCGCGCGTGCTCATCCTTAAGTCCCACTACCCGAGGAAAGACAGTAGAAGGGGGTACCCACCATCCCCTTGTTTCAGATTGCCTTCTTATGGAACATAAAGTTCATGGAAATATAAACTTTTCATACCGCTAAATGTAGTAGCCACTGCACTAGAATACTATATAAAAGCTTTCCCTGCAGAAATTTCCTAGGACCTCGTCATCAGTCAGTAAGAGAGAACTATTAAAGAACACAGCAAGGCTGCATGAGAAGCTGCAAATTTGGGCTCAAAAAGTATAGCATGCCAAGAAAGTCAACAGTTTAGCAACCAGCTGCCATGGGCTTCTACTATACCATTCAACAAGACAAGGAAAAGGTGGTAACTCTTCTTGCTAGTCTGATATGTGTAGACCCCATCCACTGAACTCAAACTCCTCAAGTAGCAGATGTAAACAAGGTAATATACAGCCTAAGATAAACAAAGAAAATAACACAAATCTACCTGAGAAGGGAGAACAGGGAGAAATTGGGTATTACACATTCGCCAAACATTTTTATCTTAATATCAATATATACTACAATACCGGAAAGGCTAAGTTTGATTTGCTTTGGTTAGATTCATGTATACTATCTTCAAAGACAAAATAAAACCAAAAGTTTGTCAATTTGAAAATTAGACCTCTAGTTGCATACTCTGCACAATTTATGTCAATGTACCTGTTCAACAAAGTAAATTCAAAAGGATCCTTCTGAATCCATAGCTAACAGTAGATTCATATAAACCATGATAACAGACGCATTACCATCACCTCATATCCAACTCATTGGTTCTGGTAACAAAAATGAAGTTTTTACGGAAGGTAGCAGTCAAAATATGAGTACCTTTTAATTGACCTGCTGGGTGATGGTGACCGGTTGTTTCTTTTCGAAAGTTGCTTCCTGCAGTATACAAGTATCTAATTAATCTTACCAGTCCTAGATGATTACAGCAGGAGCAGAACCGTCCATAGCATCTATATGTAATAAATATTTGTTGTATTGGAAGTTTTATTCAATTCATTTCTTATTCTTTATAGTACTATACTTCAAAGCCTTCCACTTGCTGCAAAGACACCGGACAAAGAATGAACTTAAAAGAAAATTAAATCATTAAAATGGGGGAGGGGACGGTCAGTTAATTCCATCCCACTTTTCCATTTTACTTAGATTGTTTTGTCAGGATTGTGAAAAACAGAAGTGGGAAGGCAGTTCGATATTATCAGATGGTTGTACAAGGAAGACAATAGGTTAGGATTCTATCTTCCATCTCTCTATTTTCTTTAGTTATTCACTGGAACAATTATGATCTGGAGGGGGAGGTGAGGGGGAGTTTGAAATTCACTAATATGAGAATCAAATCAACCTTCTATATTCATCTGAGGCCTCATCACTTGAATCAGCAGAATAGCTAACCATTGACTTGTCCTTGCTATTTCTCCTCCTGCTTCCAAGTGAAGGAGAGTGTCTTCTCTTGTGTTCACTTGCTTCACTTCCAACCTTGTGCCTCAATCTTTCAGCCATCTCATCTTTATTCTGTTCTTGCTTTCTGTCCACATCATATTTATCACTCACTTTCTTAACTCTCTCTGGTTCTTTCCTACCTTCCCTATTGCCTTGACGAAGGGACTGCTCTCTAGAATCAGCTTCCTTTGTTCTCTCTGGATGTCTAACTTCCACCTTGGATCTCTCTTTAGAACTGGGTTTATCTTCAATCTTATCTTTCTTTTGTTGTTTTTCATCTCGTCCACCACGATTGTCATCCGCCTTCTTTTCATCTCTTACCTTACTACTCCCTATGTCCTTCGCAGAGTCCCTAGCAGACGAACTCCTTTTGTTCTCATATCTGTCATATTGTCGAGTATCTCTTTCGTGAGAATTTTCCCTGGTAGCCTTTCTGACAGCATCACTCTCACAAGGAAACTCTGATCTGCTCCCAGTTAACTTTTCCCTACTGCTCCTTGTGTTTGAAGCATCAGAACCATCGATAACTTTTCCACCATCTAAAAGAACATCATCTTTTCTAGTCAAAAAAGCTACATCAAAGGAATGCGTAGAATGAGTATCTCCATTATTCTGATTGTCTAACAGCCCATTATGCCCAAAATTGCCAGACAGCATATGGTAATTTTCTGCGACCTGTGAACTGGAATAGTTGTTGTCCCCCGTTACATTGGCTTCAACACTGTTCTTGGGATCTTCACTTCCTGAATGAGGATGTCCATTTGCAGCTGCATCATGGACATTTTCTGCAATTTCCTGATTAACCGGTGTATGGTGCAAAGTGCTGCTGGACACAGGCTTATTTAGACTCTGGTTTTCTTCTTCTTCATCATCAGAGGCATAATTTGCAAGACCTAACACATTTCCTGTAGCTCCAGATCCAGTCTTTTCACCGTCATCTTCAGCATCAGATTCCCTGGCTTTGACAGGAATTAGAACCTTTGTGGTTGCCTTAGGAGCAGGAAGTGCAGGAGATGGTGATAGTTTATGATTAGGAGCAAAAGTATCATGATTGGCTGCCACAATCAAATTAAATATTCAAGACACAGTTAACAGGATCAGAAGCATGCAAGACGGATGCATAATAAATGAAAAATTATAAAGATTAGCTACACAAGTGATAGTTACTTACCATCGACTGGAGCATCATCTTCACTAAGTACTTTTGTAGCGATCTCATCAAAAAGCTCATCAGTTACCTATCAACAAATGTTAAATCAGTAATATTGACCAGCATTTACAAGGCATCAGATTAAAACTCCTAGACCAACCTTCAATAGAACTTCAGTTAAGATTCGTTTTATCTCTTGATTGATGGCCACGGTTCTAGCTGCTTCTACATAGTCCTACACGAAACAAACACATAGCAACAGCAAAGTCACAGGAAGTACCATGGTCATAAAGCTTCAGTGTCGAGTCTTCAATTGCTCAAACTTAGATGAACCCAACAAAAAAATTAGTACCTCGTCATCCTCCTCTTCTTCGGTTGATCTCAATGAATCAATACTTTTGCTATCAGCTTGATCACCTTTCCCGACAGATTTATCAATGGCTTCATCTTCGATAGACTGAGTTTCTTCTTTAAGATGGTTTGGTACAGAACCAGTAATAGACGACTTCTTTTTTATTATTTCCTCCCTCAGCCAGTTGGGCACTGCTGCCTGAGAAGACTCCTAAAATATAAGCAAAGCAACCAGAAAGAACTAGCAAAAACGGGATGCATATAATACCTTCTTAGGACGCTCAGAACCTATTGGGACCCCATATGCATCTGCATGTATCATTGCTGCAGCTGGTCCAGCTGCTGCAGCAATGGATAGAATGGCTGGAGAAAAGCTCGAACTAGGTCCAAACATCTGGGAATGCTGCATAGGATGTGGAGGAACACCTAGAGGAGAACCAAGCTGGAGACAATAACAACATCAGCATATGCAAGGTAAGGCCCGGTTTGGTTTTGGTGTTCTTAGTTTATTTTTTGTTTTCTGTTCCTCCAAATGCAAAAATTATGTTTGGTTGCAGAAGTCTGCTTTTCATTTTCTAAAAACAGAGTGGTGTTCTAAAGCTAAATATAAAAAACGCATTTAAGGTGTTTTCCGTGTTCTCAATGTAAAATTAAAAACACAGAATACGCCTCATATTTTGAAAAGGGGATCAACTGCATGAGTATGTCTCTTAATATGATTGCTAATATATATTTTATTTATTTAAGATTGAATCAGCATAAATTAATTCGCTCTAAAATCATTTAATTAAATTCATATATTGATAAATATTATGAAATAGTGAAATAGTTTGAAAAAAAAAAATCAAATCATTCGTGTTTTATGTTTTTTGTTTTGACAAAACGGCTTCCCACATTCTTAACGAAATGCATTTTCCGTTTTTTCAAAACCTAAAATAAGAAGGTAGGAGTATACCAAACAACAACTAAGATTTGGTAGGAGTATTGCCAAGTGCAAAAACCTGTGTCGCGGGTGGGAATGTCGAAGGCACTGATGGAAAAGATACACCTGGTCCACCAGATGATGACCAAGGATGCAAGGCAGGCAATGCTCCAAGAGAGTCTTTACCTCTCCCAGCTCCAGCTGACTCTTCATACATGGATGGCATCTTGGAATTATTGTCAAGAGTGAATCTAGGGGTAAACTCAAGAGGCTGATCACGAGGATCAATCATCGGATCAACTGACTGATTGGTATGTGCAAATTGAGCCGGTTCAGAAAGCAAAGATCCACTAACAACAGGTAATGGTAGTTGAAAATGGTGCTTTCCCCATGCAGCATCTCCTTTACCTGCCATATGTTAAAGCAGTCCCTGAGCCAATAACACCCATCAAGCAAGCATATACTTGAATTCGCTAATAATCAGCTAGGAATGCAAATGGAATAGGGCCACTTCTTCATCTACACAATCCACAGTCATTGGTATCAAGTTTGGAGTTGAACCATGATAACAGTTTTCTAGGGTTGTGGTACATATTTAAATTCTAGCCCATCAACATTGAAAATGTAATCTCAGTTCATTCAACCACAAGATATGTTCATTCAACCATAAGATATGTTCACACTTTTTGATACACCTTTTTTCTAAAATGTTTTGAGACGATCGGAATGATGGATGCGTTTAAAATATGTTTTTAAGGGTGTTTGAAAGAAATCGTCGAAAAAAAAAATCGGGAAGGGCTCCATCCGAACGTTTTTCAGGCCGATTTTGGCACTATAAAGGAACTATTGGATCCAGAAAGATTTTGAGTGATCCGATCCGTTGAATGTGTTCAAAATGACCTAAAAATGATTGCATTAACCCCTCGGGTTATGATAAGATTGATTGTACCCAAATATATTGAAGTTTCTATATGATTTTTATTTTTTCGACGTTTTTTCTTATTGGGGATAATGCATTAACACCTCGGGTTCCGATAGAGTTTCTTGTACACTCATAAAATCATATTTTGAACACATCCAACGGTTCAGATCGTCTCAAATCATTCCCGAAAAAACTGTGTAACATATATTGAAATCGGCCCAAATCGTACCAAAAAACGTCCAGATGGAGCCCTTCTCGATATTTTTTTTCGACGATTTCTCTCATACACCCTTAAAAATATATTTTAAATGCATCCACCGTTTCGGATCATCTCAAAACATTTAAAAAAAAAAGTAAAAAAAAATGTCAAAAAGTATGTACATGGATCCTTCCCCGTATATATATTAGCAGTATACCCGTGCCTTCGCCACGATGGACAATCTACCACTTAAATTAGTTAAAAAAAAATATTCTTTTTTCTATTTTTTCCTCACTTCCCACTCTCCCTCTTTTTTCTCCATCTCTCTCTCCCTCTCTCTCTTCCAAGTGGGTCATCTCCTATCTCAAAAATATCTCTCTCATAACTTATCTTCCAATTCAAAATCTTCACAAAATGTAATATTATATTAATTAATATACGGGGAGGTTATATGAACATAAGTTATGACATCCATTGACAACCATTAGATTTAGATGGGTCGATGGTTGAGATTGAAAGTTGGGAAAAGTAGGGTTTGGGGAGTGGAAAGTGGTGGGCCCAACATGAGGGTAAGTTGCGGACTTCCTATTTTTTGTGTGTTTTTTTATGATCTGAACCGTTGGATGTGTTCTAAACATAGTTTTAAGACTCCCTGAAAAATTTCAGTAAAAAACATGACCGAAAAGGGCTTTATCCAAACAGTTTTTGATAAATATTTATCAACGGTTTCATAAAAAAGTGATCGGATCAAGCCCTTCCCCATTGTTTTTTTTTTTGCTGATTTTCTACAGGGACTTTAAAAACACGTTTTAAACACATTCAAAGGTTCAGATTATCACAAAACAACCTATTTCATGGAGAAATGGAGAGGTCCACAATTTATTAAAATGAGAGCGCCCTCATATATATACGGTGGGGTTATTTGGCCGCTACTTTTTGGTCTCCGCTTTTATTCTGAAATATTTTTAGACAATCCGAAACGGTAGATGCGTTAAAAATGTGTTTTAAAAGAGTACATGTAAAATCGTCAGAAAAAATATCGGGAGGGGTTCCATCCGATCTTTTTCGGGCCGATTTTGGCACTATATTACACCTATCGGATCCGAAATGATTTCGAATGATTTCGGATGATTCGAACCGTTGAAATGATTACATTAACCCCTAGGGTTACTGTAGGGTTGATTATACCCAAATATATTCGGATTTCTATAGGGTTTTTATTTTTTTGGCGTTTTATCTTCTTGAAGCTAATGCATTAACCCCTGGGGTTAAAGCTACCTACAAGAATGTTAATACACCAATCATGTTTCCACGTAACCTTTAGAAAGCGAAAGATGTGCATTACTAGCAGATACTAAAGACATACATTTCAAAAAAACATATATTAAAACAATTTACTCCTAGATTCTTATTACATGCATGATAACCGGTCAATAAGTTGGTGAGTGAACAGATAGTGTTAAGTGTGGGGAGCTCCCTTCATCCCGTAACAAATGATCTTGAGGGTTATTATCGAATAGATTCAAAATGAAAAATCACAGAGGGTATCTGTATGGATGATAAGTACGAGCCAAATGGCACAGGGCCACCAAACAACAAAAGGAAGATATGTCATATCACAACCTGCATATCTACCCGGCAAATCACGACACAAAATACATTCAGAAGAAGAGTTTCTATCCATAACTCAGCATATCAGCATCTTTTGAAATCATGGAAGACATTTATGCTATGAAGAACTTGACCCTGTAGAATCCACCATCAAGATACTCAACTTAGAATAGTAGGATAACAGTCATTCGAACACATCATGGGGAAGTTAATATCGAAACAACTGTTCTTATTCAATTATACATGCAAATGTGAAACTTCATGTAAATGATTACCTGGAACAGAAGAATAACTAGAAGGTACCTCCTGCTGATGAACCGATGAACTCATTGATTGTTGCGGTGGGGAGAATGCAGAACCAGCTTCTGCAGACACATTTCCATCTTGAACAGTGTACGAGTAGTACTCATCTGCAGCATGAGACAATTGTCCTGAGCTGATGGATGCAATCATGCTAATAAGCCAATGGTTGCTTACTCATCTCCATACCTTGAACTGGATAACTTTGATAACCAGACATAGAACCGGATGGTTGCTGAATATCTTGATATTGAGACTCAGCAGACAATGGATATCGACTCGGATAGTGAGACTGTTCTTCGAGCCGACCCACTGTTCCAAGCTGGGACTGCTGATGCTGATTCTCCATTGCAGATCTGGAGGCTGCCCAAGCTCTGGCCCGAGAAGCCCAATCTTCTTCATTTCTATCAGCTGCAACAATGTTGCATAAGATAACTTTTTTCCCTTCTAGGATTAGGTAACACCTCAACAAAGTACCATATAGGCAGCAGTGGACCAATGAAAAGGAGGGGGGAGGAAGGGGTGAGCCCTAGAAAAATCTATGCTGTTAGAATGCCGCACTAGGTAACCATCTACATGAGAAATCTAATAAAACAAATACCCATGACCACACGGCATCACAGTTTAAGAGATATTATAAGTTTCTCAAATATCCGGCCCTTTAGCTTTCATATAAGAAAAGAAAATTAAAAAACCAATTTTTCCGACACTGGGCGTAAATGGATGCCCATCAAATAGCAAGCTAAACTGAGAGTTCAGTTGGAAAAACACTAGCCTGAAAGCACTTATATAGAAAGTGTCAAATAATCTACTTTCTCAGAGCATGGAGTACTTTAAATCTGGGAAATCTTAGTGTGCATAACATCATAACATTAGCAAGTGAAAATTAGCGAAAAGTAACTGTAACTTTGCATCAGATAGTTGTTACCACTATCTTCTTTCATTCCTTTCTTTCCAAGAGGAATTTGGTTGCTCGATATGGCTTTCATTGTTTGCTATGGCCAATAGATCATTTGCTTTCTCAATAACAAAAAAAAAAGTTCTAAGGCAAAAAACACGAGGGTGTAAGGGGAGAGTGCAAGATATCAATATAACTGGCAGAGAACCCTGGGATGGTGTCAATTGGGAGTTAACTGCCATGATAGTTAGACAACTAACCTGGATAGTTCCAACTTGATTGATGTGACAAATTCGGATTTCCCCATTCCTACAAGGATAAGAAGACATTCAGTAAAACCAACATATAATTCGCTAAATAGCACATTCAAAGAACATGGGGAAAGCAAATAGAAACGTGTGTTATGGATATTGGCATGGCAAGCCAAGTAAGATGAGGAATCTGAAAAGGGAACTCAGTTCACTTTGTTGGGACAGAGGAGTGAGGCAACTCATGTGGTGTTAAAATCCATGGATGCAAAGTAGTGTAAAACTAAAAATTGAATTCAGTGACAAGTGTGAAGATCCACCATTGAAGGTCTGAGGATGGTGCACCATTACCCTAGTCAACACAATGCAAGGCAGAAGAAGCTACAAAGGAGAATGCAAGCAGTGTCCTTATTGAAGCCAATTTTAAACAAAAAGGAAACTTTAACCTCCCAGTGAAATAAAACAAAACCACATAAGCCAAGATGACGGGAGACAAATCCCTCGATATGGAGAACACCTGAAAAGAGTTCAAATTGATATCCAATTGGCCGAGAATGGACAGTAGCGAAACTAGTGAAACATCCAATAACAAGTCACTGATGAAATTCTGTGACAATATCAAAATGAGAAGCGCATCCCAAGGATCAAAATGGAACCTAATCAAACAGGAAGCAGGATGGAACTGCAAAAACTAAACTAAACACAAAGTATGCATCAGGAAAAGAAAAGAAGAAGAAGAATAAGTGAAGATAGTGAAGGGAAACCCTAAAGAATTTCTGAAATTCAAAATCATGAACAAGGAATTAATTTCAGAGAAACCTGATGGAGCTGAGGCGGAGGGTAAGATTGAGAATTAGGGTGAGGATAAGAAGGCAACGGATGCCGCGGCGCAGGCGGGAGCGGAGGGTAATGAGACTGCGGTAGAGGATGCGCAGTGTAAGGAGGGTTAGGGTGCGGAACAGCATACTGAGGCGGGGGCGGTGGAGGGAAGTGGTCGGAGTGGGAATGAGGTCCCCACTGGTGACCTGGAGGCGGAGGCGGCGGGGGAGAGGGAGAGTGAGAGTGGTGGTGGTATTGGAATTGGCCGGAGTACCAAGATCCTGGAGGCGGAACTGGGGGAGGTCCCTGGAAAGGAGCACGGAGATCCACCATGGGC
>JAOWBR010128428.1:0-13970 GCA_028571145.1 Dionaea muscipula
CATCACAAACCGACTAGTCGGGAAAAATCCGTGCAATAGACATACGTCAATATGGTACTTAAAGTTCAAGTCTCATCATCCCGGTCGTGCCGGTATCAATAAATCGATCGTACGAAATACAATGCAAAAAGTAGCCAAACGGTCATATAAAACCCGAGAATACTATTCACGAAGTTACTATTCATCGAAAAACTGAAAACCTCAGAAATGATTTATCGATCATAAATGAACATAAAATAATATAAAAATGAATATAAAAACATGGGGTATAATAGTTATGTTCAGGATATCCGACCACATCTTACAAAGTTGGATCCCTAGTCCTTACGATACATTTTTTGGGACATTCTCGCACATAGAAGGGGTATCGATGCTACTCTCCTGAGTTGGGGCGATTCTGTATTTCTACTGACGTTATACTCGATGAGGCTACCCCATTTAGCTCTTCTTCACCCTCGGTTGGGCCACCATCCGAGTCATCCTCTTGTGTGGATGATCTTCTTGTTTACGAGTTAGTTCGGATTCCATTGTTGTCCTCACTTGTTCCGGCTTCTCCACCTGTTCCGGCTTCTCCACTTGTTCCGACTTCTCCACTTGCCTCGCTACCCAACCTTCCTATTCAGGTGTATACCCGTCGCCCTCGTCGGGTCGTCATTGATAAGTTGTACCATCGAGATGAGGGTCCTCCTCCTCCTATTATTGCTCCTCCAACTGCTACTCTTGATTTGGGTCCTTCCCAGGTGGCTCCTGTTTATGATCCCTCACCATCTACGATGGATTCATCACCGGACGCACCTCCGTCCTCTCTACTTGATTTAGACCTTCCGATTGCCCTACGGAAGGGTCAACATCGGTGTGCTATGTATCCTATGTCCGCTCATCTCTCTTATGTTGGGGTATCCTCTTCTCTACAGGCTTTTGTCTCTGCTTTAGACTCGATTTCTGTTCCTCAGTCTTTCTCTGAAGCTCTCTCTTCCCCGGGATGGCAGCAGGCCATGTGTGAGGAGATGAAGGCCATTGAGGCTAATCAGACTTTGGATCTTGTTCTTTTGCCTCCCGGGAAGAAAGCTATTAGTTGCAAGTGGGTTTTTGCTGTAAAGGTAAATCCAGATGGCTTTGTTGCTCGGCTCAAGGCCGATTGGTGGCCAAAGGTTATGCCCAAATTTATGGTGTTGATTACACTGACACATTCTCTGTTGTGGCCAAGATGGCCTCTGTTCATCTTCTGATTTCTCTTGCGACTTCGTCCCATTGGTCTTTGCATCAGCTGGATGTGAAGAATGCCTTCCTTCATGGTGCTTTGCAGAAGGAGGTGTATGTTAAGCAACCTCCTAGGTCTGTTGCTCAGGAGCAGTCTAGCTATGTTTGTAAGTTGAAGAAATCTTTGTATGGCTTAAAACAGTCTCCTAGAGCTTAGTTTGGGAGGTTTAGTTCGGTTGTGTTGGAGTTTGGCTTGTTGAGGTCGGTAAAGGATTACTCAATTTTCTATAGACACTCTGACGATGGGTGTATTCTTCTGATTGTCTATGTGGATGACATTGTGATCATTGGTGATGATAATGCAGGGATTATGATCTTGAAAGCCTTTTTGCAGACACAATTTCAAACTAAAGACCTTTGAGAGTTAAAGTATTTTCTTGGCATCGAGATTGCTCGTTGCAAACGTGGGATTTTCTTAACTCAACGCAAATATGCTCTTGATTTGCTTCGGGACACTGGTATGATGGGTGTGAAGCCAAATGATATTTCTATGCGTCCTAGGGTAAAGCTTGCACCTGAAGAAGGTGGGGCATGCGATGATCCAGACAGATATAGGCAGTTGATGGGTAAGCTAAATTATCTTGTCATTACCGGTCTAGATATTGCTTTTTTATGAGTGTTGTGAATCAGTTTATGTCTGATCCTCGAGCTCCTCCTCGTTGGGAAGCTGCATTGCACATTCTCAGATATATCAAGGGACATCCCAATCGAGGCCTGTTATATAGTGATCATGGGCATCGTCGAATAGAAGGGTTTTCTGATGTTGATTGGACAGGTTCACCTTTTGATAGGAAGTCCACGACTGGCTATTGTGTGTTTGAGGATGGAAATCTAGTCTCATGGAAGAGTAAGAAGCAACCAGTGGTTACCCGCTCCAGTGCGGAATCAGAGTATCGTGTCCTTTCAAATTTTACATGTCACCTTTCTTCGACAGTTACTTGATGAGCTGCAGTATCCAGCTCCTCAGCCTGCTCAGTTATGGTGTGACAATTTGTCCATCATCCATATTGCGTCAAACCCAGTATTCTATGAGAGGATAAAGCACATTGAGGTCGATTGTCATTTTATACGAGAAAAACTCCAAGGAGGTGATATTGAGTTGAACCATGTGAAGACCACAAATCAGCTTGCCAATATTTTTATCAAGTCTTTAGTAAGGAGTCGAGTTGAGTTTATATGTAACAAGTTAGATATAATTAATATTTATGCTCCAACTTGTGGGGGAGTGTTATGAGTCTTGACCCATTAGGGGTATTTTGGATATTTTATCTTTGTAATATATTAATCTTTGGTTGTCATTGAATGAATACAAGACTTCTCATTATTTCACTACAGTCATCAAAGAAATAACCAATAGTGCCGACCCTCTCAACATGTGAAGCTTAATATGTTGCTACCCTCTCAACATGTAAAGCTTAATATGTTGCTACGTCATACTGTATTTGTCATGTTGTATGGTTAAGGAAATTATTAAAAGAGATTAATTTTGGTCAATAAGAAGCTACAAAGATTTATCTTGATAAGTCTGCTATGGTATTTGCACAGAATCCAGTTCATCACGAGAGAAGTAAGCGTCGCAAACATGTGAAAGAGAAGGAGGTGAAGATAAATTATGTGAGAACACGTGATCAAGTGGCTGATATCTCTTCACTTATATATCCATTCGGGGTTTCAATCTTTAATAAATTGAACGAGTAGCTCGGGATGCAAGATGGAGTCAAGTTAAGTTTAAGGAAGTATGTTGAAAGTCAAACTTAATTTAATGCACACACGAATGTATGGATATGCATGCATGCAAGACATATGGATGCAAAGGAAGAGACATCGATCATCAAATAGACACAACTCTTTAAAGGATCATAGCTAATGGAAGTTATACAACCGCCAACCATTCAGTCAACGAGTGTCTTAGACTATATATAGTTAGCACCTAGTATCATTTGGATGAAATGAAAAAAGAAAAACACAACACACAAAGCAAAAAAACGAAAACTCAAAATTGTAATTTTTCTCTCATTCAAATAGTTCAATTATTTCCCTCACTCATAACAACTATAATCTCATCAATTTCCTGTCATTTTTGGGCCAATTTTATTGATGTCGTAGAACGATAACTTTTTTTATTCATAACCCAGAAGCCGAACAATAAAAAAGGGAAAGAAAGAAGAGTGCTGAGACAGGGGAAGCGCAGCATAACATTCACATAGTAGTTCCATTACAGCAGAACAAAACACCTGAACGCGATAAAATTTTACTTCAAATTATGTACATCATTGATTCTCTGCAGCCCAAAAGGAACACAATATCACATACTATGTAGCTTCACCAATTTGTTTCGGTTTATTTGATTTCCGAAAGCAGAAAAACAAGCAGGAAAGCACACCACACCACCCATGGGAAACAAATCTGCACTATACAAGCATGCATTATCAGGACTTGTTTACATATATTCATAATATAGTGAATTCAGGCTTGTGTTTCGCCATGACAGGGTGAAGCCGCACGCTTGCTCAACTTGTTCAGTATATAAGCAGCAGCAACTTTTGCACCCAAGGAGGGGTTACCATGAGTCAAACAGATTAAACCCCCAACGAGTAGCAAACTGTTGGCTACCAATTTCATCGACGGCCTCCTCGTCACTTTCCTTGCATTACCTCTCCCCTCTACTTCTATTTCACCATGGTCATCATTTGCTGCAGCAAGAGTTGGTTTGGATACAGCTGCCGTACTTTTGACCTCCAACTCAGATGGGACCTGCATGAACAGAACAGAATCACATGAGATGTAATGTAATCAACAAATGTCACGATCACCTGTCCTAGATCCATCCCACATTGAGGATGATTGTGCCCTTGAGGAGAAGAGAATATTCTACTGATGGCACAACCAGGACCCGGCGAGATTGGGGAAAGTATAAGAACAACAAAGAAGTCAAAAGCATTCATTTATTTATCTGAGAAGGGGACTAGACTGACAACACCAAAGCAAACTCTTTCAGCTATTTAGAACCGAAGCAAACTCAACCAGACCCTAGAGGCAAATGCAGCAGATTGACCTAGTGGGAATAGGTGATGATGATGATGATGATGATGATGATGATGCTGCTGCTGCTGCTGCTGCTGCTTCATTTGCAAAAGAATCACAAGATATTTAGCAGACCTGGTGATGTGAATTCAAAGTTCAAACTACTGCTGGAAGACATTTGTGAAGAGCTAAGGAGATCGTGATTCTGTTCTCTATCATCTTCTATGACTTTTGTTATCTATATTACCTTTATTAATTTAATTCGTTTATCCTCACTTGGTTGTTAGACATCTTTTTTACCTATTTCTGCACATGTTATGATTGACCGTTGAAACACAGAAATGTTTGCTCCCATTTAGGTTTGCAGACCTCTCTAGTCAGTTTCCTCAACCCTCATCTTCCAAAAATTCAAATTATGTCGTTCCATGTTTTCCAGATACTGATATCAATGCTCAGGCATCTATCTATTTTCCATGATATTGACATTGAATGGTGATCAATATTGACATTGAATGGTGATCATGCTTAAGCATTATGAGAGTTATACAAAGGGTTCTTTTAGAAACTATCACCATGGTTTCCACCAGAGAAGGCTTACTGCACTAGCCAGTAAAGCTGAAAATGACAAATCCTGAAATGAGACGCACACATGAAAAATATGAGTGGATTTTTTCAGCCACAAAATTTTTTTTGGCCCCCCAACAGTGGAGTCCAACAAGTTTCAGCATGGGATTGGATGGGGAGAGGGGGAGGAGGGAGGGAGGGAGCCCAACCTTCTGAATAAGAGTCACTGCAGTCATCAATGATCCAGAGCGAGAACCGCCACTTGAAGAGTATTTGCGCAGGGCACTATCCATCTCACATACATAGCTCCATATGCCTCTTGCAAATGCCACTTTAGCCATCTTCTCATTCAGTCCAGCATCCTCTTGATGCACCATGTTTATCTCGCACGCATTTGTACCAGGTACTGAAGCCAGATATTTCCTCAATTATCCTCAATACCAAAAAAGTCACGTGACCTTACACCATCTCACTGAATCTACAACTTATTATGGAATGAAGCGAACAGAATAGCAGATGCACTCTCCAAGGAAGAAAAATATAGAGACCAAAAATGAATGCAATATCAAGTTAAGTTTGATGGTAGTCTCACGTCATGCATTGAAAAACTTAGCAGGATAGTTTCATCATAGTGCGTAGTTGTAGTCTCACTAATGCTAATTCTCCATAATGAACAAGTATAAAAGAATGAAACTGGTACAAAAATAATATTTAGTAAAATGTAGCGAACACACTGCCTAAATAAGTAATAGGCGATTTTAACACTCTGCAAGTACTGACCTTTTCTTATCCGCCAACCGGATCTAAGGATCTCAACTCTTACATACTTGCTCTGCCTTGGTGCCAAAGGATGTTCACATTCCTAATAAAGGCAAAACCTCAACACAAAACTAGACTTATCAAGGATTCTGCAAATTTAACTTGTACATATAGTGAAGCATGAATCAGACTGCTGAAATTGTAAATGAAATACCAAAAGGTTTGGCATGACTGCAGATCCTGGTCATAGGTTATTTTTTCAAGGGACACAAAAGTTCTTAAGTAGCATGAACATTTGATGAGATTATCCAGAAAAAAAGCACTTGATGCAGAAAAATTGAGTGGAAGAATTAGCATTTGTGAAAGGGCCACAATATCCTCAATTCTTGTATGCTAGTCATTGGCAGAAACCACCCAAATGAGAAGAAGGAAAGGAGTATACAGCAGTACATAAAAAGGGTCAAAGCCCATATCAAGCAACAGCTTTGTGAGAGAGTAGCCTACCTAAACAAATGTAGCCACAAGGAAATGAGTCAACACAATTCAGTTAACAGAATTTGCCATTTCCTCCCTCCTCCCTCCCACCCCTCAAACAACAACTGAACATAAAAGCTAAAAAATACAAAAACTAGAACTTAAAAGACAAAAAGGAAAATGTTAAGACAGAAAGAAGCATGCAACAGGAGTTAAGAAAATAGGCAAAAGAGCAGTTCCTGCGCATAATAACCGTTAATACCTTTCACATCCTTTGAGATAAAGAAGTTCATTGGGCAGTTGCTATTTGATGGCTTTTAAGAGAAGAGAGGACTAACTGAAATAGTTTTCTGCATGTAAAACTGATGCATAGAAGGACTTCAAATAGCTGAATATGCAACATAATTAAGCTCCAACTTTAACATAAGGTGGTGTTGGCAAGGACATAGTCCACGGTAGATATAAAAATGACAGTGGACATGAATATGAAAAGAGTAACAAGATTTATCTACCTGGAGCTTTCTAGCTGAATTGGTTTATGGGCAACTATATGAGCTAGATCTTTTTTGTTTGTTTTGGTGGTCAATCAGATGGTCCAACTAAATAGCAATGCTGATCGAGGCCAAGCAAATGAACAAGGAAGCCTTTCCTCTGAAGAACAATATGAAGGATAGTTGGCTAGGTCACATGTAATTCAATTTCAAGAGGACCTTATAATTTCAACCTCTACACATGATTTGTAATTTCAACCTCTACAAATTCAAGGCTACACAAGTATAGATGTATCTGTTATGCATCACAATCATGAGGTTTCCATTGCAAAATATCTACACAGATGTTTCCAAGCTACAAAGGATGCAGGCTTAATGAAGTTCTTCTGATGTTTCAACAGAGATGACATTATGAACCAAGGCAAACGAACATAAGCGGACATGAATGAGTCCAATATACACATAGAAAAATGCATTATAGTCACAAAACAGAGCTTTATTGTGTTTCATACTTTCTGTAACAAACAAGGAGTCAACCAAGCAGAACAAGATACTCCAACACTGCCAAGTCATGGCCCAAAAGCACATAAAGACACGCCTCTCTTAGGGCATCATCAAGGAAAAACCCATCGTTATCACGGACCGATGCTGTCTAGCAATAATAAAAACTTATTCTCTACAGTAAGAAATGAAGGACATATTCAACAACACAAATTCCCAAACTGCATGAAAATCATCAAAGGACACAACCGAAATGAGAAGGAAATGAGTGCATAACAGTAGATAGAAAAAAGTTTCTGTTTAGGTTCAAAAGCCCACATCAAGCAACAGATCTATAAGAGAGTTGCACAGGTAAACAAATGCAGAGATCAGCAAATAAGGCAATGCAATTTTCAACATGAACAATTAACAATATACTGCCAATTTTTGTAGATAGTCATTGTGTAATACCCTAAGCCCATAGCTCTACTAACCACACCCAATCAAGCCTATTATTCTCTCGTGATTGAAAAAATTAAACGTTGTTGATAAAGATAAAACTCATTACTCTCATTTAATATCAATCTCTCCCCAATCACCGATGTGGGATTAAGGGTATCACAATCTCCTCCACTTAAAATACTGACGTCCTCGTCAGACCCTATCAAACACAAACTAGTTGACACTCAGACTCAAAGATCATCCAAGCCATGTGACACCTTTACCCCCACTACACAGAACCTATCATGACTAGCCCGCTCTCATACCACCGGTAACACCCCAAACACAGAACTCTGTCAACCACACTCAATCAAACTCATTATCCTCTCATAATTGAAAAGGTTAAGCATTGTTAATAAGAATAGAACTCATGAAGCTTTTATTTAATATCAATCCCTCCTTAACCACCGATGTGAGATTAGGGGTATCACGCATTGTTAACCTTAGCAATGCAGTAGAAGACTTTGTTGTTTCCTTCCCAAACTTTCCATGCCATAACATATTCTCTAGGTCTAAGAAGAGGAAATCGCTTTATAATTCGACCAATCTCAATGCCGCTCGAGACATCAATATGCAACTGCTCGTGCTCAAGGAAGGTCTTGTCCCATTGCTTTCTAAAGTCATTGTCCATGTAGAAATCTTTCAAGACATCAGGGGAACAACTCTCGTAAACAGTCGAACTTAAGTACTTTAGAGGCCCATCCTGCAGCAATGTCAAACAATTGCAGAATAAGTCACAGAATATAATCACCACAACAAGACCAGAGCTTGCAAGTGGAGAAAAGCATATACATTTTGATATCTTTCTTCAAGAACGTTTGTAAAAATCAGACATTTGATGCAAAATTCAAATTTCTGAGAGAAAGTGCAAGTACATTCTGATAAGTGCACTAGTTCATTCAAGTAAAATAATGATGAGAAAGTACCGTTTTCTCGAGGATTTGTGTTACTGAGTATGACCCTTATACGTAATTCTAATCTTATTTAACTAATTAAAAAGGGTTTATGTTATGAGAGTTTAAGCTAATTAAACCAGTAACTAACTGAAAGGAAGCAGCGAGATTCAGATGAGTTCGATCAATGAAACTAGGGAACAAGACAATGGTTTCACTGACCCTACACTATTGAGTACATCAATTCTAATCAATTTGATATTTTCCCAACTAACAATTAAGTTACCAATTAATTCAACAATCCCTCTAGAAACTTGTTAAACATATCCCTAACGCAAATCCCTCTATGTGAATTTCAACGACAAGAAAGCATTAAACACATGAACTTTTTAACGTTGTGTAAGCCACATGAATTTATCTCTATTCTATGAAACCTACGGTATACATCATAATGTTCAATGCATCTGTTTCACCTCTCAATTTAACAAGTACTAATGCGCAATCAACTGTTGAACAAACAATTAAATGCAACAAGCACTACAATGTGTACTTAATAAAATAAAAATATCAAATTGGCATTAGAAAGATTCAAACTTTATTAACTTCGGTTGGTTACATCACCGCCTCGGCAAAAGGTTTAGTAAGACATGATAAATGAAACAGATCAGAAAATACAATTAGAATCATATAAAGGGGAAGAAAAACTTGTCTAAGCACGGATCTCTCCGATGGTAAAATGATCGCGCGGAGTTCATCGTCAATTCTTTGTCATTCCAACGTTGTTGTCTCTTTCCAATCCTCACTCTGTTGTCTTCATTCCAAAACCCTTTTCTCCCGATGATCCTCTCTCAAAGCCCTAAATTTCTCTCTTTTACCACCCCCTTTCTTTCTCTTCAAGTCATTACCAAAGTTATCAAAATCAAGAGGTGCAAGGGTAACTTCTTAGTTTTGAGCAAAATCAACATGCGCAGAAACTCGGTTAGCAGGCGTTTGATCCTTCGGTGGTAAGCGCATGCTAAAATCAGTAAGTTTTATCTTTGGTGGACGTGTATCTTCCAGAAGTTGGATGGCCTCCGGCATGTGTCTGCCCAAATTAGTCTGTTTTATCTTTGGTGGGTGTCTGTATGGGAGGCGCCCAAGGTGTCTGTCCAAGCTAGTAGCATTCTCCATGCCTTAGTTGGCCCATGCACATAAGCCAGCTAAAATATAGTTGCCCCCTACTCGTTCCAATAGTTGGCCCATTCATCATGTTTGTCTTTGGCTTCCAATGTTTGCTTTCCTTTCTATCCCCTTTGCTCAGCTATTTTGCACATAACACCCTAAATGTATATCATTGAACACAAATCGACCATAATATGCAAAGATAGCTATAAAATTGGGATCAAACATATACCCTCAAATGCATTAATTCGGGTTCATCACATTCAATATCTTTTCATTTGAGAGATTTTATAGTAGGATTTTAGGTGTACAAAATGTTTAAAGGAGTGCTTGTGACTAGTTAGCAGGCCACAATATATTGAACATCATTGTCTAGTGAAAATGGAGTGAGTTTGTGACTAAATAAGATTTTGTTTAATTGCGGATCATGAATTTCGAGAACTTGTTCCTCAACAGAGAAAACCCAACATAGAGTTAAAAAAAGGCTCAAAAACAATACCGGCCTAGAAATTCTTTTTCATTAATAATTGAAAGAAAAGAACTAGAAAGAATGTTGAAGAAAAACAATGTATCTTCTCCTACTATTACCAAATTATGGAGCTTCAGGCTGAGGCAAGAAAGATTGCTTTTACGTTCATTAAAAAAGTTGCAGCAATCTGAAGGCAAAGTTAACTTCCAACATGTTTTCAAATGCTTACATTGATCTGTAGTCTTTGTTATTGTGATGCCAACAAGCCAAAAGAATAAAAAGTCATACACATTCAGCAAATAGATTAACGCACTTTGATAAAATGAACTTGTGTTAAGCTACTGTCAACAATATATCAGTCTCGAGTTGTTAATAGGAAATGATTCATTCCATTAATATGCAAGGAAAAAGTGGCAGGAAATAACATAAACAGGAAACTTCAACTTTAACCAGTGTATAAAACACAAATCAAAAGACCCAGTTTAACTATGATTTTATTAGGAAGAAGAAAACAGTCTAACTGCGATCCAATTTGATTGTTATGTTGGCAGTGATAATTAACCTTTGGTTTGCAGCATTTTGCCTGGTAGGACAGATGGCTGTTCCTCTTGCTAATGACATGCTCCCACTTCTCATTCCCATCCACCTCCCCGTCCAAACAAGTAATCAACCTTCTCAAATCAGCTTCTGACAAAATTTCTGAAATCCTGCATGGCAAGAGTCTTTAGCATTGTTTTCTTAGTATCCATTTCATGGGCTATAGCCCTAGTAAACACAGGTAATAGCTTGATGGGCATAGATGAAAACATGCTACTTATTTTAATGTGAAAATACATTTCAATGGAGGAAATTGACGTGAAATAGATTCCTAACTTAGGATGAAAGCAATGATGATTACCCCAATACTTCCTTCCTTTGTTTTGATTTTTTAGTGATAATCGATTAATTAGAGATCTTATGACCATCCGAAAGTATTGTTTAGAGCAATTACAACAATAAACTCAAGAAATTGAGTTTCTCACAGAGCAATTTTAGCAAGGAGGTGACGAAGTCTTTAATAAATTTTAGGATAATTGTAAGAGTATTGTCTAATAATAATCTCCAAAAATTGAGGACGCTCGATTTGAAACTCTATATCTTGAGGTTACTATTGAGGACACTCAACAAATTATTACATAATACTCTCACATTCACACTCATAATTTCCATCACTCAAAAAAATCATGACACAAAACCCGTAAGGGAGTGGCACAGTTGGTCGATACTCAACCACCTATCCTCGAGATCCTAGATTCGAATTGCGTCTTATGAAACGTGCTGAGAATACCAAGGGAAAGGGTTAGGTGGAGGGCCTTATAAATGGACCTCAATTTTTTGACCTCCTGTGGTTACGAGTCTATCACCCTTTGAGATGGTTAACGAAGTATGTAGTTTGTGGGCTATTGCATACTTCACAAAGTAGTCAGATGCGCGGAATACCTTGGTTTAAAAAAAATGATGACACAATAGTCTCACACCCAGACTCTAAATTTCCAGTTCATTGCACAAGGCTCTCCTGGAAAGGCTAACACCATGTGATTGGATACTTTGAACCTCATCCTTTGAGAATCACCACAGGGGTAAACCTCATTCTTTCTTCAGCAACATCGATATCAGATCATGTAAGAGCAAAGGACATAGAATTCAAAGTAACCACGCAAAGCCCAACAACCAAAATTAAACTGGCGGAGGGTGAGAAGCGATCACATTACCTGGAAGGAGGCGAGGAGGAATTGGAATCAGTTGCGGTGGAGGATGGGGTTGTACTGCTAGTACTAGTGCCAGTAGAAGAGCGGCGATTCGAGGAGGAGGAGGAAGAGAAGAAATAGAAGAAGAAGTGCTTGGCCAAGTGCCATAGCAAGACGAGGAGGAAAACGGCTGCGGTCGCCCATCCTACTCTCCCCGCTACAACCTTGTCGTCGTCGTCGCTACTACCCCGTCCCCACCACAAGTGCTCCCCTTCTTCTTCGTCTGCCATTTTGTCTCCTCTCTCTCGCAGAACAAGAACAAGATAATATGTAATAATAATAATGGAAGTGCAAGAGGATGAGGAAGATTATGTAGCCCAATACAAGCCAAGAAGCACAATTATTCTTCTTCTTCTTCTTTTTAAAGATGATGTCAAGTGGAAGTAAAGAATATCAACATACGTCTTAAATGAAGCACCTCATTTATTAAATATAGCACATCATTTTTTTAAATTATCGTTTTTATCCCTAAATATTTAAAAAAAAAATAATATTTTTAAAATAATTTTAATCCTTTTTAATATGCTCAAAACAATCCCGATCTTTTTCTAATATTACCACAACACCTCATACCTTTCATATCTATTTAAACGTTCATATCCTTCCTCATATATCACTGTAAAATCTCTACCTCTCATCATTTTAATTGTTCAATATTAATTTGCTTGTTTATCATTTATACTTTGCTAATGGCGGACGATTTTACTTACAAAGACGAGTATTTCGAAATGAAATCTCAATTTTTTCAAATAATTTTTCTGATTTTTTCGCGATATTAATTTTAGAGGGCGGCCCCCCTATTCCTACCGACCTCATTGGTCGGACCCCCCTACTCGCCGGCCTCATAGATCGGACCCCCCACCCGTCGGCCGACGTCAGTTAAGTCGATTGGCCCCCCGGTACACGCCATCCGATTCGGCTGACCCCCCATAAATCGACCATTCGAAATAGTCGATCCCTAATTTATTATTTATACCTCTCCCTCCTCTCTCTCTCTCTTCCAAGTGGGTCATCTCTTACTTCAAAATATCTCTCTTATAACTTATCTTATTTTCAAAAACATCATATAATGTAATATTAACTAGCGGTTGCTCGTGCCTTCGCCACGATGAGCACTTCACCTTTTTGAATCAGTATTAAATAATTTTTTAGAAAATTTTTAAAAATATATTAGGTAGTGTGAAGGGTAAATAGTGGAATGAATAGTTGAGAAGTGGATAATATATGTGATTTAAAGGAGGAAAAAAAAGAAAAAAATGGATTGATGTGATGTTTATATGTGAGAGGCGTTGTGTGTAAATTTAAAATTGTCAAAAAATGTAATAGTAATTTAATTTAATAGGTTTAATTAAGAATTCAATTAGGGTTAATAATATTAATATTTTTTTTTGAAGATTATTTTGCACAAAAACTTGTAAAAAAATATCACAACCTCGGGATTGTGTGTAAAGTAAGCCTCTTTTTTTCTAATTTAAAATTCTTATCACAAATTGCATATAATCCCCTTTGCTTTTTGTTTTGAAAATAAAATAAAATAAACAAAATATCAAGGATATTTCGAAAGAGAGTAAATATTAAGGCTGCGTTTGCTTTAGCCTATTTTTTATTTTCTGTACTAGAAATTGTTTGTGCCGTTGGCACGGTGAATATTTTTATAATCACAAAAATTATCCGTGCCCCTATCGTGTTCGTGTCATGCTATGTATTTTATATATTTTTTAATAGAAAAAGAATAAAAATTATATCATAAACTCGTTTTGATCCTCGTAAAAATTTATGAATTTTGACTATAATATTTTTATATTTGGTAAATTATACAATGAAATATAGAAGAAAAATAAATTATAGATTGTATATAATATTATGTGATGTGATGTGAGAGGATAATCAATGAGAATCTTTCTTTTGGCCACGTAGGATAACTTAGAGAAGAATAAATTTAAATTATGTCCCGCTTTGTTATATAGACTAGTGGTTACCCGTGCCTTCGGCACGATAAGTACGTCGTTCTCTCAAAATAAAAATGATCAAAAAATATACCTTAACAACTCTTTGAAAAAATCAACAAAAAAATAAAATTTAAAATAATAAAATAATAATAAAAATT
>JAOWBR010128539.1:0-13965 GCA_028571145.1 Dionaea muscipula
AAGTTTTCTACTTTCTTCAATCCAAGAGCCTCCGGGCGATAGAAAATTTTCGAGCTTCTTCCAGTAGCAAGGAGGTAAGCTTCAGTTGGGCGATAGAAAATTTTCCAGTTTCTTCCAATAGCAAGGAGGTAGGCTTCAGTTGGGCGACAGAAAATTTTTCAGCTTCTTCAAGTAGCAAGGAGGTAGGCTTCAGGCGGGCGATAGAAAATTTTCTAGCTCGTTAACCAACTGATGGATCCAAGACTTCTTGATATTGAACTTAGTCCACGGAATGGAATGGCCAATCAGGTCACCATTCTAAGGACTGCGGGATTCAACCCGTATGATGAGATAGGTGGTAGTTCGCAGCTCGCGAACACAGGGGTTAGCCCGTGACCAGCAGCACTTAACCCTTTAGGGACTATGGGTGTTAACCTACACTTGGACAACAAAGAGGTCGCTGGCTATCTGCAACCTGTAGAACAGTTGCCCATAAAGTCACTCAGTGAACGATTAGATCGTTTATCTGAGCTTCTGATTGACTTTGTCTCAGCTCAACCCGCTCAGCCCGCACGAGCTACGGATCCACCTCCTACCTTTGCAGCTGCAGGACAGCATGAGGTCAGGGGAGACCGTCAGTTCGCTGACAATGTGGTCTTCCAGCTCGCTAACCATTCTGAGGCGTAGAATAGAGCGCTTCAAAGGAGAGAGTACAATCAACGTCTCTATCCAGCAGATCCTTTATCTCCAGAAGTCCATCTGCATCTGATACCAGCTAACTTTCGAATGCTGAGTTTTGATTTATACGATGGATCCACAGATCCGGAGGACCATCTAACAAACTTCATCAATAAGATGCAACTTTAGAACTTTGATGATGCCATCCTTTGTCGCTCATTCCCTACAACATTAAAGGGATCAGCATGGCGATGGTTTAGCACCTTGTGACCAAGGACGATCTTCAACTTTGTTCAGCTGGGTCAGTCCTTTCAGTCACACTTTGCCAACTCTGCGATAACAAAGAACGCATCACCAAGCCTATTTCAGATAGTGCAGAGTCCGAGTGAGTCTCTACGAGATTTTATGGCTCGATTCAATGAGGCATATATCTCGATTCCAGGAATTTACGAGGACGTTGCCACTGCAGCGGTCATCCACGGAGTACAGTAAGAAAAGTTCTTTGATAGCATCTCCCTTGACGTCCCCAACTCTTACTCCGAGCTATTGGCTCGGGTACGAAAGTTTATGAGGCTTGAGGACTTGACACAAGGCAAGACTGACTTGTCTCGCCCAACTCTTCAGGTGCATCCCTTCACTTCTGAGGGAAAGGAGGGAAAGAAGTGTAAAGAGCGCTCCACAACGAACAAGATAGAGGGACAGAGCGTTTCATCTTCGTTAGCCCCCCAACGAGACAAGGCAACTCCCCGCTATGCAAGTTACACCCCGCTTACATCCACCAAGGAGCAAATCCTTTTAGCTGAACGTGCTCAACTTCGAGAACCATCCAGGCTAACCACTCCTTTGACAAATCGGAACACGAACAAGTGGCATCTCTTCCACAGGGACCACGGACACAGCACCGAGAAGTGCTGAGATTTACGTGATCAAATTGAAGCCTTAATACGTCAAGAAAGCCTGAGGCAGTACGTCAAAGGCGACAAAGAAGGGTGTCAGTCCTCGGGAAACAAACGAGGACGAGGTGACAGAAGCCTTAGCCTCGACGACGTGAAGCCTAACATGGATGGTGTGAGAGGTCACGGGAAAAAACATAATGGCCTCGCAATAATTAATTAGCTTTTGAGTTAGCACTTTTTGTATGCCTATTTTGTATGCAACTCAGAGTTTGTATGGACAAACTTATAAGTTAATTGCTCTTTATGATGATCTTTTATCTTCAATGTGTGGATGGTCAAAGTAAAGTACGTAAGATTATATGTACACATGCACGTGTCGACACTTTCCAATCAAAACGTCATTCCGAACATAGAGTGAACACGCGAGCCAGGCCTGCAGGTTGCAACCTGGAGAACAGACGTAGTTCTAATCGTAGGACGAGGAGTAAGACCTACGGACATCCATATCATAAGGAGTAAGACCTACGGGCATCTCAGAGTGCGGAATAAGACCTACGAGCACCTAACATTAGCAGGTCGTACGCGACACATATATCGACTCCTTTGTAAGCTCCAAGCGATATTTTTAGATATCACATGGAGTCGGAGGGCTTATGATAACACATGAAAAATACCCTATTTTTATATTCAAGCTTCTTCAGGTATGACAGGTTTATCATATACTCAAAGACCTAGAAAATCCAGAGTGTCCAAGCGGACCAAAAGAGGCCAAAAAGACAAACAGTCCAAAGGGGCCAAAAAAAGGGTCGCAGACCGCAGGTGGACCCCACGGCCCGAGGTGGGTCCCGCACGTGGGTCTCACAGATTGCAGTAGGTGGGCCCCACGGCCCGAGGTGGGTCCCGCGTGTGGGCCCTACGACCAAGGGTGGGTCCCGAACGTGAGTCCCACAGGATAAAGTCCGCAGCTCGCAGGTGGACCCAACGGCCAAAGGTGGACCCCGCACGTGGGCCCCACAGCTTGACTGTCCGACAATCGATGCTTGATAGGGAAGAACAGTTGCCCGATTTGCAAATTGGATGTCCGACACGTGGCTCTACTCAGAGGTCGACACGTAGCTCCACTGGATGAACGACACGTGTCATCACTAAGAAATCGACATATCACTCCACTTAGAGCGCGACACGTGGCTCCGCTAAGAGGTCGACACGTGGCGACCAGGGGGTATTTTAGACTTTTCATAAGTTCGATGTTTTTCTATAAATACTCCCACCCCTTTGGTTTCTAGATCGAGATTTCAAGGTATTCTCATATATGTCTGAAATTTCCTATCTTTCAGGTCTCCAATTTTACAGGTTTTCTGACTTGAGCACTGGAGGGGGAACCTCGAGGACGACCTCGAGACCTCTTTAACGAGCTTCTTCCTATGCAGATCTCAGGGAGGACGACTTGCGACCTGCGAGCTCCACGCTCCAGCTGACGTGACGTACAAATTTTACTTGACAGGACGTGTGTTAACGTCATTGTGACATACAAAATGACAATGGGATTTTCAATAGTTATCAGATAGTTTTATTTTAAAATGGACAAATATTAAGAAAAATTAAATTAAGAAATATTAATTAATTCAAAATATATTAAAAATGAATATACCATGATTAGAAAATAAACAAAAATAAACAAAGAAGAACTTACACAATTAAGTAATAAAACGATTGATGAAAAAAAACGATTACAAAAATTACATTATCTTTGTAAAATGGGCATATATATAAAGAAACAAAAAATGGTTGATGAAAAAAAAACTGATTACAAAAATTACATTATTTTTGTAAAATGTACATATATATAAAGAAAAAAAAATGGTTAGATGGAAAAAAAAAAAATCATACAATCGATTAGATTTCATAAAAATGTTAGAAAATTACAACATTTAAAATTAAAATCAATACACTCCATTAATCAAGCTTCAGATTCCAACTTTTTATAAGCTTCATTAAATAAGCGTTGATGAACACAGAGTTGTGTCTCGTTCATGAAAGATGTATCCTTGTATAGGATTATAAGTCTAGCTCCTTCTATTTCAGATCTTTCTCCTTTTGTTTGACTTGGACATATGGTTTTATATTCTTCTAAACTTTTTTGTAGTTCTCGTGTTGACTCGACCTCCTTTTTTTTTTGTTCTCTTTCAGTAACTTTTTTGCAGATTTTTGTCCTATTGGTCGAACCTCACGTACATCTTTATCATCGACGTTTAACTTATCCGGATTGGATGATGATGTGTAGGCTCCCGATTCCGTAACTTTGGTTCTCTTTGAATAAGGGCTTTCGTCATGTTCTTTACTGTCGCAAGTTTTTCATTTCGATTCGTCCTTCAAAAATCTCCATGCACTATCTATGTAGATGATATATTGATTGTTGGTCAGGATGGAACCATGATCAGCAAGCTGAAGTTGGTCCTCTCCAAGTTTTTTGACATGAAGGACTTAGGCCCACCACAATAAATATTGGACATGAAGATTGAGCGTGATAGAAGATCTAGGAAACTATGGCTGTCGCAGGAGAAATATATTGAGCGAATCATCAAACGATTCAATATGCACAATGCTAAACCAGTCAACATTCCACTGGCCAATCACTTCAAGATGAAGAAGAGTTCAAAGAAGGAAATGGAAGAGATGGAGACAATTCCATACTCTTCAACAATTGATAGTTTCATGTATACTATGGTGTGTACCAGACCTGATATAGCTCATGTTGTTAGTATTGTGAGTATATTTTTCTCCAATCCAGGAAGAGAGCATTGAAAGCAGTGAAGTGAATTCTTCGGTACCTAAAGGGTACAAAGTCATTTATGTTTGTGCTTTAGGGGAGCAAAACTAATCTTGAAGGGCTATATGGATGCAGACATGATAGATGATCTTAATGAAAAAAAATCTACATCAGGTGATCTCTTCACTTTAGCAGGAGGAGCTATTTTATGGCAATCCAAATTGCAAAAGTGTGTAGCTCTATCCATAATAGAAGCTGAGTACATTGCCACAACAAAAGCCAGTAAAGAAATATTGTGGGTGAAGAGGTTCTTCCAAGAACTAGGTATCATTCAGCTCGAATAACGAGTATATTGTGACAGTCAGAGTGCTCTGACCTTGAGCAAGAATACAATGTATCATTCTCACACGAAGCATATCGACATTCACTATCATTGGATACGCAAAGTCATGGAGCAGGAACAGTTAGCACTTACAAAGATCCACATAGACAAAAATCCAACAGACATGCTGACGAAGGTAATTACACGAGACAAACTTCAGCTATATGCTAACATAGCTGGAATAGATACCAATTAAGGAAGGAATATCCATGAGATGAAGGGAAAGATTTGTTGAAATTTTCATCACATGCCCACCATCCATTATTGTATAAAGGAAAACATGTGTTTTTTCTTTCTTGTTCCGTCTAGTGGGAATGCATGAAACAATGGCTTCCTTTATGCCTATAAAAGTCCAACAATGCAGCAGCAAAAGGATAGGTTAGAGAAACGGAAAGGCAGTGAGCCATAAGAGAAGAATAAAACACAGAGTGTATATGAAAGTTGAGTGAGTTGTTAACTCCTCCTCCAATGTATTATTTCTCCTCCATTAATGATAGAGAAAGTTCCATTTGTGATTGTTTGCTTCGTACACCATATCAGATACCATCACCATAATCCAATCTGGCATATTTTAACTTCAAATCAAAAATGACCTCTGTCTACTACCATCCATTTAGATATCCGAATTCATCATTTAGCAAGTCTTGGTGTTGTTAGATGTGCAGAACTGCAGATAGTTCACTGACACTGTAATAATAAAAACGAATGAAAACATATTATTTTCTTCATATTCAATAAATCTAATATGTTGTCATAATCTTTATTAGAAAGCATGCATCCTACTTAAAGTGAGCTTTAAATGGTCCAGTTAAACTTTTGTTTATCGTGATGATCTAATGCATCCTCTTCAAATGCATTTGTTTCTGTTTATCAACCATCAGCTAACAAGGTGTTTGGCCACACACAAATGAAAAGACATGACAGATGGTAAAAATGCATTTTTTCTAATAAAGTTGATCGGCTCGCAGCATTGACAAGATTGTCTGTATGCCTAGCAAATCCAGGATGTATGCACATCACTCAACATTAATAGAATAAGTTCAAATTGATGTAGAGGATATAGGTTACTAACCTGAACTCAACAACAGAGTTCCGGGCTAAAGAACTTCATAAATTATGTCAGCTGCAAATCATCATGCCATCTATAAATCAGCTAATCTCTTGATAACTGGAAGAACTTCATTTTCAAGGTCAGGCCGGTCTCTGCATCTAAGCTTGCAACAGGAAAGTGCAATACGAGCAAACTCTTCTGCTTCGACAAGGGCCAATCCAATATTGACTTGTCTAGCAAGTGCTGCAATGAGCCGCTGCCCAAGGCATTCTCCATGTCCAGTAAAAGCCCATTGGGTCGACGACCTGTTAATAGTTGAAGCAGTATGATGCCAAGTGAATAAAGATCTGATTTGGGTCGGACAGTTCCAGTTCCCATGTACTCAGGATCTACATAGTGAAATGTTCCAGCAAGCGTGGACTCTTCTTCAATGTATGTTGCAGCATCAGGCACAGCATCAGGAAGGATCTTAGCCAGGCCGAGGTCACTGATTTTGCTTGCATAGTTCCTTCCTAGCAAGATGTTACCTGGCTTCAGATCCCGGTGCACTATCCTTTCAGGCTTAGAGCTGTGTAGAAATGCAAGCGCACAAGCGACTTCAAAAGCTATCCGAAACCTCACAAACCATGGAAGAGGTGGCCTCCCATCCTGGCAGGAAATATGTTCCTCCAGGCTTCCATTTTCCAGGTATTCATAGACGAGGCAACTTGATTCAGGGCATGCTCTGAGCAGCAATACAATATTTAGATGGCGTATCATACAAAGAATTCCAATCTGCAGAAGATTGGGTTAGATGAAAGGGTTAGATAGTGCTAAAAAGAATCTTAAAGAGAGCACCCATTAGACCAGTTCATCCATGAAAGTAGGCCACGGGCCGAGTATTGAGCCTAGCAGCAAACTGCAAAAGATTGTGTGTTAGGTAGTCGACAACTAATGCAATATTTTTGTCGGATCTCTATACATATACCCTAATGGATACATGTGGCCGACCCCACCTTGTGGGATTTGGTCATAAGAATGATGATGATGATGATGATGAGCAAACTACATGCCAAAGCTTGGACATTGCCTGTCTTCTCTAACCAGGTTAGGTCAGACCGAAAAATATTTTATAGAACATTGTCATCAATTTAGAGCTAGGACTTGAGGCTAGTGCTAAAGGAGTTTCCAAGTGCAGCTCAAATGTCGATGGAGCTGTGATCAACAGTAACTTTCCTGTGAGAAATGCAGGGGAGAAAGTAAGGATTTTACACTTCTTTGGAGAAAGACATTGGTATAAAAAGAAACGTGAATTTTGCGGAACGGACTGAACTTGAAGAGAAGAGAGAAGTATACTTCTTTCAGAAACTCCTCTTTTTTGTAGGATGAATTCTGCTGGAGGACCTTGATTGCAACTGGAGTGCGATCAATATTGCCTTTATAAACTTTTGCAGAACGCCCTTCACCAATCAACTTGCTCTGGGAGAAAGAATCTGTTGCTGCCTCAATCTCACTCGGGCTGTACCTTCTGTAACACCTATTAACATTCATAAGCTCATCAACAACCTTGTCCTTCTCTGAAGATTCCTGGAGGGCTTTGGATTGAGCTTTCTGCCTCTCACAAGCCTCTTTCTGCAACATCTTTGCTTCCTCGGCCTTTTTAGCGGCTTCCAAATGCTCGTCTTTGGCTTCAGCAGCAGCTCTCCTTAGACCATCTTCTCTTCTTTTAGCGGCAATTATTTCTTCATGAATACGATCTGAGGACAGCATTTTGACCTGCAAGAAGTGTGGTTTCATTGACTTCATACGGTAGTGTGATGCAATGCCTTGAGATACATAGCATGTTTTAACTTAAGGCTGCAAAGAAAAATATATCATTAGTTGAAATCATGATTACTCAGCTAGCTTCAAAATGTTCAGGGATATTCCTGCTAACTGACCAGGTCGCACCTTGTTTTGAGCATGGGCAAGGTCATTACAAGCTTGGTCATATGAAGCACGGGTAGTTTGTCATTCTAGCCGCAGCTTTTCTACTTGAATCTGCAAGCCAGATTATAAAAGAACAGATAAATAACACAGCTTGCATGCCTTTAGAAGATCCCTTTTGAATTTAACATGAAAATAAGCAGCACCAGCAAACTACTACACCCATGACACTGAACATATGCACAATGTTGACAGAAAAGTTTATACTTTATTTAGCCACACGAAATTGCTCAAGTACTTGATGATAACAGTGATGAATTTCAGTAAAATCACTGGGATAATTCATAAGGAACAGTTTAAACAATTAAAGGGCCATGTGGTGAAGAGCAATTTCAGGTTGGTCCCCCTGCCAAACAAACATGAGATGCAAAAAAGCAGCAGCAGCAAGCACACTATCTCAAGTCTCTTGCTTGTGGGAAAGAGGACAGAAGAAAGATGAGTAACTGGCCGAGCACTCACATCAATATTTGCAGCAGAATTTGAGCAGCTGGTCTTGGGTAATGAGGATGCTCTAACAATCTTGTGGAGTTTCTGTTCCACAGCCGGAGTTGAGCACCAAGATACCCGCTTATCCTCAAATATGGCCTCTGCAGGCTGAAGAGATGCATAACCACCTGCACAGCAAGATAAGAGTAATAAAAGCCGCCCATACGATTTCATTATATGCGAAAGTTTCAAGAGGAAATATTCCTGGACTTACCACGAGAACTCGTGGATGTTGAGAGTTTCTTTGTTACTTTATGTATTGATACTACAAAAATATCACAGGTGTCAGGACTGTATTTTAAGACCGTCGAGGGTGTACTTGGGCCTTTATGCATCCTATGATTATCATAACAGGAGATTAAAACCAAGTACCGCAGACGTAGTTTAAATCAAGCAATTCTACTCTAGCTTTGCCGAGGCCGAGGCCGAGCCCTATTTGGATGTTAAAAGTTTAATAACAAGAAAAACAATTGGATTAATTTATTGTTTGATTAGATAACCAACATGCACGTACCATACCTCCGAAAGAAGTATGAAAATTGGGATCCCAACACTAAGCTTCTAACACGTGAAGTCTTTATGTATTTAAGAAGAGCTGCTGCAATGTTGTTATCTTCAAGCACCAGAGTTTCAACCTCAAGGAGTTCAATTAACAGTCATCCATCAAATGCAACTCATCTCAATGTCAAACTTTGTTGGACTTTATTTTACCGTTATGCCTCTGCAAAGTTTCTTATACTGATTGAATACTTCTTCGATTTTAGCTCTTATGTCACTCAGGTACATCTTCACAACACATGGGTCCAGCTCTCGGAGTGAAACATAACCCCCCCGCTGCAAACAAGGGAAAAACAAAGATCAGTGTGATTTATACAACATTGCTAGTTGGACTACCAACTAAACTACACTCTACACTACTTTTTCAGTTTTCCTAATAAGAAGTGTGGTTTGATTGATAGTCCAATTAGCAATGTTGGTGACTTATATCAGTTACTGCTCAAGCATGGGAAATTCTGGACCTATCAGAAAGAGATGCACTAATTACACCCTCCATCCCAATTGAGTTGATTGAGTGATATATTTTTTTAATTTTTTCCTTTTCTTTTGGTCACGGCAGTCTGCCATTAATTTTTTTTTTTTTATTCTTTCTTATTTTGTTTTTTTCTTTCTTATTGCTGTTTTCTTTCTTAACTTTTTTGTCTTTTTTCTTTCTTCTTTCTTCTTTCTTCCATTCCAATTTTTTCTTTTCACTTCCATTCTATATTTTTGTGTTTTTTATTTTAATTTTACTATATATTATAGTTAAAAATTTTATTTTTTTTATTATCATTTTAATGAGACTAATAATGATATATTTTAAAAAATTATTTTTTGCATGCAAGTTTTTTTTTTTAAATTTTTTGTAAGAGAAAAAAAACGAGTGATGAAACAAATATATTAAGTACAAATAGATACATCAAGAATTTTCATTCATGATAAAGTCCCACAAATTTCTTTGTACCCTATACAATTCAGCCCATTCTCTAACTTCGTTACTTACATTATCCCACCACCATTGAGGCATAGGTGGTATAGGATAATGACGACGTAGAAAAACTTGTACAAAGTGATTGTCAACGCCTACGCATCCCACCATCAATATCAATTTTTACTAGAATGATATTGATTCTCAATGCAAATTCTTCAATTCTTCTCCTCCTTTCCTAGGTTTTTTTTTTTCTTTTAAATTTCTTCTGTTTTAATTTTTAAAAAAATATTTGTATATTTTACAGTAGGGAAATGACGAGGTTGCCAATGGTTGATTGACTTTGCAGCAGGATCAAAGAGGTAAAAGAAAAAAAAAAAAAAATTAAAACATCACCCACCCATCCCATCAATTTGGGATGGGGGGTGTAATTAGTAATTTACCCAATAATTAACAACCGATTGGATTGAGCCTTTCTCGGTTTTATTTTTTAACGATATCTCTACTGTTCTGAAAATCGATCTTTTCAGTCGATTATTTGCTGGTTAATCGCTTGAAGGTACCCTTCCGCCACGATTTATATCTAATCGTTGTAAAAATCGGATTAGGTTGGGGTTCTAAAAATCGGCCGATTTTACCTAATATGGCGACCGATTTTTATCCTAGGCGGCCCGATTTTTATCTTGAACTATATATATCTATATTTGCCTTGAGCTGAATTGTTCATGTGTATTTTTCAATTCCAATCAAAGCAAAAAGGTGCAATGAAAGTATAAGACTGAGCTTAGAGCTATTTGTTAATGAAAATTTTATATCATAAAATCATAAGAAGTTTATTATATTGAGTAAAAATTCAAATCAATTCACTCAAAAAATACATTAATAAAAAAATTAATTAAATATATAAAAATTCGTCGAATTGCTTGAAGCCGATTAATGCCCGATTAAAAGGTCTTAGCGCTTGTAGGTACCCTGCCGCCATGCTATCGTCGAGCGCTATTTAGAATACTGGATATCACACATACATTGTTAAAATCATATTTAAAATACATCTATTGGTTTGAGTCGTAAAAATGATAATTTTTGTATGTTGTAAAAATATGTTGTATACTAATGTTGTCATCATAACATTTTTTTATAGTGAGAAATTATCTTTTATTTTTCTGTTTGAGCCAAACAAATATTTGTACACTAAATTATAATCGTAACATTTTTAAATATGTTGTACACTATCTTTTTTTTTACACTAAACAAATATTTCATAACATTTTTTTAAATATGTTGTACACTAATGTTGTTATAACCACTTTCTGAAGAGGGTGACGTGGACGCGTTCCGAGTGTCACCTGTCTACCACCCGTGCCTCAAGCTCGTCTCCTGTGTCTCAAGCCCGTCTTATGCCTCAAGCTCGTCGCTTATGCCTCAAGTCCGTCTTGTGCCTCAAGCTCATCACCTGTGTGTTGGATTATTTCAATAATTTGGGTCACACATGTATTTATTAATGTATTATGCTATCATTTATGATTTATTAAGTGGTTTAATAAAGTTTAGATTTAATGGGGTATTAAATGTTGTGGAAATAATGTGCAGAAACTATTATAGTAATTGTCATTTTGATGAGGGGACGAATTGGTGATTACATCTTATCATATATTAATTAATTATATAATAATTAATTACTATATAAGTAGGGTTATGGTCCCTGGAACCCTTCTTTCTGGCCTCCCCATCACCAGAGAGAATACCAGAGAAATCACGTCAGTTTTCTCCAGAAACCACGTACGCTAATCTAGAAGATCAGATCCGCTAAAGGCTTAATTCCAGCAATATATTCAGGTATGCTTCTGCTTTAGATTATTCTTTTTCTTCTCCTTCTTGAATCAAATGGGATTAAGGATTAAGGATTTAATCATTCGATTATTTGATTGAATATTGATCCTAACAAATGGTATCAAAGCCACCCATTTGGTATTTGAGGGTTTGAAGAATTAAGGAAAAATTTTGGATTTTGATTCTTCATTAATTGCGTATTTTGGATTCAAAATCGAATTTATAATTTTCTAGAAATATTTTCGATTTTGATTTTTGGGAAAAACTCGAATTTTCTTAGATTGAAATTTTCGAATTTTGATTTTCGATTTTGGTTTGGACGAAACTCGATTTCATGAGTTATCGAAAACTTTCAAATCTAATCTGGAGTTTGGTTTTCTAGATTCAGATCTGGAAATTTTCATCATTGAGTCGCATGATTCACTTTGGTATTTTAGATCTGGAGATTCGATGACAATCTCCAGATCTAAAATTGGATTTGTGGCGTTGGTTTGGGAATGACCTGTGGCGTCGAGCATAACCTTGGTTACCTCCCGCCATGGGCATTCATTCGGCGGCGACGCCATGAAGGCTACATGACGCCATGAGTATCAACCTTAACACCATGAGGTGTTGAGTATAGCCAAAGGCTTCACCTTTGACTTTCTCGCACCATAAGGATACATGGCGGTGTTAGCATAGCCAAAGGCTTTACCTTTGACTTTCTCACACCACAAGGGCACATAAGGCCTTCATACTTTACCGCCATTGGCAACCTTGACGCCATGGCGTTGAGCAAAGCAAAAGGCCTCGCCATTGACTTCCTCACGCCATCTGGATACATGGCGTCATCAGGTAATGCCGCCACGGGTGTTAAGTTCTGCCAAAGGTTTTGCCTTGCTTACTTGCACCATAAGGATACGTGGCGACATAAGTTTATTGGCCTATAACATAGGAGCGTCAGTGGCATGGATCACACCTACGGTTAAGTCACGCCCTAGACACCCCTACGCCATGGGCATTTGGTCTCGCCACGGCCATGAGGACGCCACCAACTTCTTGGCGCTACAGGTGTTGAGTATAGCTAAGGGCTTTGCCATTGACTTTCTCACACCATAAGTTTGAGTGGCACCATTCGTTTCTACCGCCACAGACACACAGACGCTGATGCTCCTGGAAAAATCCCGGGAGTGGTCAATGCCTAGGACCCTCCAGAGGCGATCATCAAAGTTCCGGTCCAATCGGGATGAGGCGGCTCCGGCCGGCGGAGTGGACCTGGTCGGCACGGGAGAGGAGTGAAAGATGATCCAGAGGCGATCCCGACCCGCTCCAAAGAGGACCTGAGATGGATGAGCAAACACGTCAGAGGGTACCCCAAGGTGTGACCCCGGGGAGACAGCTCCGATGCTTAAGTCAGCAAATATTTAAATTGACCGGTCGCTCTTGCGTGCGAGGAGAGCTAGAAAATGCGGAAGAGAGAGAAAGAGAGAGCAAGAGAGCCGGTTGGGCACGGTTGGTCAAGCCGGGTCAAACGGGACGCGCGTGGGATTTTTATGGTCGCCAGGTGAAATTTGGGGTATTAGGAGGAGAAAATGAGGTAAAAGGGCCTAAACCCTAATTTTAGGAATAATGGGTGGACATGGGCTATTTAAGTTAAATGGTTTAATGGGTTAGAGGGCTTAATGGGCATATAGGCCCATTTCTACATGCACTGGGCTCAATCAATGCCGCTGGGTTCAAAATATTGTTAATGGGCTTGATTTAACGTTATTGGGCCTAGTTTGACACTCCAATGCTTGGCCCAATTTTATTTGGCTGTGTTGACCAAATTTGAATGGTTGACTGGATCTGAATCAGGTCATCCTCTTCCTCAAGCTAACACAGCATCAGCAATGGAGGAAATGGAGAGCCGGACAAGGAGAAAATGATGGTGCCGAGCCCAGTACACCGAGGGAGGGCTACCGAGCGTGACCATCGAGGGTGGAAGCCGGACGTGACCGTGACGGTTACCGGGCGTGCAGCCGAGCCCAAGTCACCGAGCGTGACAGTGACGGTTGCCGGGCGTGGATAACGGTGGAGGGAAACCGAGGGTGGTGATGAGAGAGGAGGACCGAGGGTGGTGATGAGAGAGGAAGACCGAGGGTGGTTGTCATTCACGGAGCCGAGCGTGACCGTTGGAGGAGGAAGACCGGGCGCTGTTGACCGAGTGTGAACGATGATGACGGTCGGTGTCGGAGCCGAGCGTGATCGCCGGTGTCGGAGCCGAGCGTGCTCATAGGTGTCGGAGCCGAGCGTGCTCGCTGGTGGACGGGAGCCGAGCGTTAGCTACCGAGCGTGGTGGTCGGCAGTCCGGTCGGTTGGATGCTCGGCTGTCCGAGCGTGCTTTAGGGATGAAGATGAATAGTCACAGTCATGGGGGCTCCAAAAAAGTGGGTAGAAATGTGTGGGTAAGTCACTATTTATAGGCACGGGAGGAGAGAGAAA
>JAOWBR010128649.1:0-13963 GCA_028571145.1 Dionaea muscipula
AAAAAATATCGTAACAATCAATTTTGATAATCGTGATTAAGTCTACTCACATTCTCCGAAAAAACTAAAAGATCTAATAATGAGAAACTTATAGAAGTTGATTCATTGTCAGTGAATTCCATTAATTTACACAATGATCTAAAAGGATTAAGTCTACTGGCACCTTTTAGAAGAACTGATAACATAAAATTATTGACGAAAAATTATAACTTTAAAACGTGTAACGTTTATAGAAAGGTTGTGATCATGTCCACAAATTTAGAGGGATCATTTTCACGAACAAGACGATCTGCAGGCCTAAAAGTAGGCATTGATTTCTTGTTGGTGAGTTCTAATCTATACGAAAATGGGTAATGATCTAGATACTACCTTGAAGAGAAATTCGATATAATAGGCATGTTTGTGAATATATAAATTACCTATACTTGGATAAAGAGACCAAAACAAAAGTTGAAAATATATTTAATGAAAATAAAAATAGTTAATATATTTGACATTTTCGGTAAAAGTTGGAAAAAAAAATCTTTTAACGAGACACGTATGGATGCTCTAAGTTTTAACAAGTCTCAAAACCAATTAAAATTTTCACACTTCAAGGACTAGTTTGATAAGTGAATTAGAGGATCAGATAGAATTAGTAATCCCTTAGGTCCTCTAACTCAGGGATTATTAATCATATGGGATTATAATCCCTTTTTCATGGGATTAGTAATACCATATGATACTAGATATTACTAATCCTATCTCATATTACGCTATGTAAAATACCTATTTTATACATGATTTTTTTTTTTACACCAAATATGTCATCCAACTAACTACAAACCCTTTTATCTCCCCCCAACCATTTTCAATCCTCCTCTTATCCTTCATCATACTATCAAAAACTATATATAATAATATATTACAATGAGATAAAAAATTATGGTAATTTCAATTAGTTAAAATTATGATAGTTTTACTATATATTATAACTTTTTTCTTTATTCATGGGTAGGATGATAAAATAAAATCATAATCTCATCTTTGACATTACAATCAAATATGCACTTAGGATTAATAATTATAATTTCATGTTTTAATCCGAACACAATCAAACACACATTTGAGATTATAATTCTCATTACTAATCTCATATTGTTATAATCCTATCTTAATCTTATCTTTTTATGATTCTATCTAATTTTACACACTTACCCAAGCTAGTGCCAAACGTACTCATTTCTGTCGTAAAAAGGGCGTGGAAGATAATCCCACTTCTTTTACCTGGTCTGTCAAACCATGAAATATGAAAGCGTGGAGGGGCCCGAAAATAACACCGTTTTCTTTTTTCACCATCGAAGCAGGGCCCTTGTGTAAAACCCCAATTGCTTTTTGTTTGGCAAAAACGGTCATTGCCCACTGGGAAATTGTTTTAACCGGGGAAATAGACTCTGGGCTGCGTAACCCATACAATGTCACAATCTACCTTCAAAGGGCTCTCTACAGTTGAGCCCAGAAACAGCAATGATTGAATGAGAGTGAGAAGTGAGGGGAGTCGGGCAAATTTACCCCAATTCCGTTCGCTTTTCGGCTCTCTCCCAAATTCATGCACTAGTAACACTACTTCTTTGCATTGCATGCTTGCCATCTCATTCAGTTCTGCACGTCCCATCAGTCTCCTGTGCTCCCTTTTTGTTTCTGGGCATTGCTTTTTGTGGGATTTCTGCTTCAAAGCTTCAAGCTTTGAGGGGTTTTGCTTGAGAG
The DNA here is from genome assembly GCA_028571145.1 of Dionaea muscipula. Classification (NCBI taxonomy): domain Eukaryota; kingdom Viridiplantae; phylum Streptophyta; class Magnoliopsida; order Caryophyllales; family Droseraceae; genus Dionaea; species Dionaea muscipula. Next base: position 1,747 of record JAOWBR010128649.1, read on the forward strand.
CTCTTTGTTGGGTTTCTGGTAAACATGGCTAACATTGAGAATAAACTAGTCGAACTGCTCAAGGATGCTGGGGATAGGCTGTCTCAGCCTCCTGCTTCTTTAGAGGAATTGCTCAATCTTCTTGATGTAACCCCTCTTTCATCTCTCCATACCTATTCTATTGTTCTTTTGATCTGATTGTTTTTGCGCAGGGAATAGATCGCTGTTCCTTTTGGGGTTCAATTGTTGCCCTTCTTTTATCAAGTGTTGATGTTGTTTTGTGGCTGATTTCGAAAGGACTGATTGGATTTCAAAAATGTGTGTGCCTCTAAGTTTGGATGTGTGCTTGGTTTTGTGTTTGAATGGATTCCGTCGAACATTGTTAGTGGATCCTATGCTGAGAATTTGGTCACGAAGCAGGGGCTTCAGAATCACACTGTTTTAATCTCTCATTTTTGTTTCATGTTGTGCGAGTGCTTTATGCACCTTCAAATATCAAGTTCGCATAAGGAAGTAGTATAGTTCAGATACTAGATTTTATGAACAATATTTATGATTTTTGAGAGGATTATTCACGGGACCAGCGGTAACAGAACTCGTTGTTTGTGGTTGTGATGTACTGATGTTGATGATGGTGGATAGATGTTGCATTCCCGCCAGTTCAGATCATATTTGTACTTTAGTTGTCAAAGGATATAATAAATCAGTGAGGAATATGCTTACCGTCGTGTCCTGTTAAGACTTGGATTTCTATTCTAGGTTGTTCACATTAACATGTGAATTCTGCTTTCATGTTGTCTTCCTATTGATTTTAGTAATCGCAAGATAGTTCTTCGTAAGTAAGAATAATTATATCGAGGAGCTGCCTTTGATGATGTTGCTTTTATTTTGGTCCCTATGCTGTTAAATCTCAACTACCCAAACCCTTCATCCATTGGCTCCATGTAAACAAATAGGTTCATCCGACACTCCAACAAAGCACACTACTTCATTCATTCCACATCACATGACATAGCACCCAAACTCTTCTTCCATTTGTTCCATGTAAACAAATATGTTCAAATAACACTCCAATAAAATACACTTCTTCATGCGGAAAACATCACTTGACATAGTTGTGTTATTTTCCTTCCTCATCTGTTTGTTGAATTCCATAGTCTGATGCTTGTTTGACAATCTGTCATGTGATAGATGTGGTCTTTTTAAGTTTGCACCCCAAGTTTTAAATTTTGTTGCCTTCCATTTTGGTGTAGTTTTCATTCCTCTCTTTTTAAGGCATAACTTACCCCTTTCCTTTTCCTAGGAAGTGGAACTCCTCTTAGCGAAGGTGGGTCAACCAGCTTCGCCGTTGGTTCAGCAGGCACTTTTGCCATCGATGAAGGCACTAGCTTCTGACCAACTGTTCCAAAACCCAGATACGGATGTCAAGATTGCTGTTGCTGCTTGTATAAATGAGATTATGAGAATAACAGCACCTGATGCTCCTTATAATGATGAAAGGATGAAGGTGGCTATATAATTCCAAAACTAAAACCTAGAGTTGCATTTTCCCTTTTGTAATGTCCTTTAAATGTATGCATCAGTACCGTGGATGTGCAGGATTTTTTTGAGTTCACACCGGCATCTTTCGATAAACTATCTGCTGTGTCTGGGTGTTCTTATACCAAGGCTGTTTCAACTCTTCTTTACTTTCAACACTTTGGTGCAGGATTTTTTTGAGCTCACAGTGGCATCTTTCAATAAACTATCTGCTGTATCTGGGCGTTCTTATACTAAGGCTGTTTCAATCATTGACAATGTTTCCAAGGTTAGATCATGTGTGATGATGCTAGACCTCAAATGTACTGCGCTGATAATTAAGATGTTTGAACAGTTCCAGGAGAACATAAGGTAAGAGTCTCAGCTATTGATTTTTTTTTTTTGTTTTTTAATTTTTGCCATCATCTCTTTGGTCGTTGGGATGGGGAGATTTCCTTACAGTGGATTGCTTTGTTAAGAACTACCTAAATCCTGTGCTTCCCTCCCAGGTATTGCATTTCTATCATGCTTTAAGCCTTTCCAAAAACAATAGACTTAGAACTTCATCCTTAAGCAGTAGTTAAATTGCTCAAAAGCAATAGTTACATGATTGCTAACTTACTAAGGATACTTTTTACTCATAATGATATGTTCCTAAGCAGTTTTGGCCTTAGTTATATTCTCAGTCCGTTTATCTCTGAATAGGTTCCTTTGTGAGCTAAGCCAGTGAGAACGAATACTCAAGTACCAGAAATTAGAACAGGGCACCTTTGTTCCACTTGAGTTGATGTATTAGTTATACAAATTTATGTATCTGGATCTTTGCTACTAATATTCTTCCTATAGATCAAAGGTGTGTAATTTGTGCCTTGATATTTCCAAGTTTGTTAGCCCTGGGATTTATGATGGGAGTCGTAAGGCCTGATGGAACAAATTGTAACATGGTATTGTTTTTACCTGCATTCCTTGTGTCATTATGTTTGTCTATCTAATTTGAGAAGTGGTAATGTCATCCTTCATATGCTGTATTGGTTGCTAATAGAAGGGACTTCTTGCGAAGTAGGAGTTGTGTCATGATGGTATGTCGATCATATTTTATCTTTTGCTAGTACATGAGATGATTTGGTAAATTGCTTGGTCTTGAATCTCTTGATAATGGCATGGAGCGATATTGTGTGCAAACTTACCTTTACCAGCATAGAGTTAATGTTATGCATAGCGTTAATGTTTTTTTTTTCGGTAAATGAATGTATATAAAAGATAACGCTATGAGATTACACTGTTGTTCGAGAATGTCCTAACAGTCCACAACAACACATCAAAAGTACAAGGATCAAATACCACAAAAGTGAAATGACTCCTCCCAAAAAAGGACATAATGTCTATCCCTACACCAATCAACACAACAGAACAATATCAAACAAGAGAAAAGAGAAACTAGGGTCGGCGACCTCTTCCTCTTGCCCTGCCGCGTCCTCTCTGACCATCGCACCCTCGTGTCACCCCACCAGGGGAGGGCATCCTCTGGCCCGCGTCCATCCTAGTCACTGTCTCATCCTCTCCTAGCAAGTCATCCAGATGCTTGAGAGCAGTCTGGTGACCCTCCTGATCCGAATCATTCAGAGAAGAACTTCCTAGTTTCTGGACTATCTTCTATCAACTCAGATAATGGTGCAAACCTAGTAGCTGAAATCGTCGTCTGATCCGCCTCTATCAATAGAGTTAATGTTTTGCTTTTAAGAGTTTGACACAACTAAATTGATCAAAGATTCGATGATGGTTGGACTAAGTGGTAAGCGGCTTGTATCTCCAAAGGCGAACCTTGGTATGACAATATCTTGGGGAGGGCTTCTCTTTGTGTGACCTGACCTGGAGTTCATGCTTCTCTGTCTGCCTCTCATGCCAAAAAATGATTGTAAAGACATTCATGCAATACATCCTTTTATCTACCTGGCAATTGATCCCCCCCCCTGTTTCTTTTGATGTGAAGGTCTGATCACCCACTTGCTGTATTCAAGGCGATGGAGGCAATCATGACTCTTATCATACTAGAAAGTAAAGATATATCACTGGAACTTCTTAAGGTCATTTTATTCTTTGTCAAAAAGGAAAATCAGGCAAGTTGAAGAACTTATTATTGTCTGCTCATGCTTGTGTTAGTACTTGTTTTGACTTTTTTTTTTTGAAAAGACGCTTTCTCCTCTTTCAGCATGCTTCACCTACAGCATGGAAGTTGGGTTGTAAACTCATTGAAAGCTGTGCCGAGAAGCTTAAACCTTATCTAGTAACGGCAATAAATTCCATGGATATCAGCACAGATGATTATGGTCCTGTCGTGGCTTCTATTTGGGAGCATCCTTTTCATGCCTCAGAGAGGAATCATGCTTATGGTTGGGGGGAGCAAATGGTGAGCCCCTCTTTTACCTGTTGACCTCTTGCAAATGTGGCGGACACATTGCTCTTCTCGTCACCAATATTTGTTGTTTTGTGGTGAATTGATTAATATGGTCACACGTTACTGCATGAATTCATTAATATGGTGCACGTACTGTAAAGAAGGAAAGAACTTTGATTTTAGTAATGATTCTGTTGAACAGCTGCGTTAATTTTAATCCTAGTTCTTTTCCCTAGACTAGAGTTTCATTTTGCATTAGCCGAAGCCAATAACATCGTAACCTCCATTTTGATACAAGAGAGCATTAGAAAGTTCAGCTTTATTGCTATTAAAACTTAAATAGCAGTATTGTGCTCTCTTTCAATGGTTATTGCTTGTCTATGTGATACTGATAGTATCTTTGTAAAACATGAATTATTTGCATAGAGATTGCAAAGTCAGTCACTCGTAGATGACGCTTTACTCTCCCATGACTGGTCATAACTGAGCGATTGCACAGTTAATATGCCCTACTCTTTGCTAGGATGAGTGGTACAACCCTTATACAAATTTGGGGATTCCTACTCTTCTGATTTGGACTGTATGATGATTACTTCTCGGGTGGAAAGATGGCCCTGGATTCAGAAACAGATTGGAGTAAAAAGAGAAAAGCGAGAAGGCAGGAAAAATAACAAGAAGCAGCACCTTTTCCCACTTTTCTGTTGGCTTCTAACAGATTGAAGTTTAACCTCTATAACCAGAATCATTATTTGCTGGTGCAGGTGGTTGAGCATCCTAAGTCTAATGCTACTTCAGGAGAAGTTGGTGAATCGGGTAATGAGCCCATGCAAGTGCTAAGCCCCCAAAGCAAGAAATATGAACCAGTTGCTAGCACCAAGAAAAAAAATCCAAAGTCCTTAGCAATTGGTAAGCAGATTGAGAAGCCCATGAGGGTCGATTTAAAGGTTAAAGAGGAACAGGGAATGGGGTCAAGAACGATTCTTGATGAAAAGAGCAAGAAGCCTAGTTCTCGAAATCCTGATGAAGGGTGTGGGAAATCCTCAATTAGCAAGGGAAAGGAACAATCTCTCGCCAGTCCACAAGTCCTCCCTGGAAAAGCTTCTGTAATTTCTAACAATTTGGGGGAGACAACTCCGACATCAGGAGGGTTAATTCCCTGCGGTGGGGAAGACAAGCAGGTTCACCCACTAGCTTTGCGTCAGGACGGTGATAGAATGAGAAAGCGGGCCAAGCGGAAGGAAATATCTGAAGGATCTGGGGAGAAGGTACTAAGTATTACTTGAGCTTAACTTTGTTCCTTAGGCCCTTTTTGGGATGACTATTCTAATGTTCAACCCGTTATCTTCGGTGATGTGTATAGAAACTTCCTTCGAAATTAAAGGGACATTCATCCAAAAAGAATGAGAATCAAGAGGATCAGACCACAAAAACGATTTCTCGAAGAAAGAAGAACCTGGCCATTGATGAGGTACATGTGTATAACTGGTTTCCACTATTGCTTCAGCTTCATGGAATTTCTGTCTTTTTCCACTTTGGACCCACCTTGAGGTACCATGACAATTCAAGAATTCTAGGTATATGCTTGTTATACATTAACACAAAAGCAAGTATGTAGGAATCATTATGAACTAAAATAAGTAACACAGAGTCAGGCAAAGAAAACTTTTGTGAAAGAAACAACATTTACATTTATAGCATGAAGAATCCACAACCTACCAACATTCTTGGAAACCAATTTGTTTGGTTCTGGTTAAGTCACCATTTATCATATGGCTATCAAAGTTCAAAGACCTTTTACTATTTACACATGAAATTTACAATACGTAGGCCAAGAAAATGACTTTTTTCAACTATATTTCACACATATATGCTAATACATAATAAATATTTCGTTTATAAACCATATTTTGTCTATTTTTGACGCCCACATTGCTAATGTTTCTTATTGCATGTTAGGTAGCCGATAGCCAACGCACTATATTTTGTCGGATCTTGTGTGTATGTGTCCTATGAATACCTGTGGCTAACCTCACCTAGTGGGAGGTGGTCCTACTCCTGCCGCCGATGATGTTGACGTTGCTAATGTTTCTATATTTTGTACTTTTTTTTTGCCCATTTGAGGCTTTCAATTGATATGTGGTTCTTTATCTCTCGTGGGTATGTTTCAGGTCTTTGAAACACCTCATGGTAAAAAGTACTACAAGGAGGATTTGATAGGATGCCGGGTTAAAGTTTGGTGGCCAAAAGATAAAACGTGAGTATTCTGACTTTCTGGGTACATGATGGTAGTTTCTATGTAAAAATGGCTGGTAAAGATACTGTTTTCCATCGTGATTCTTTTAGAGAGCTAGACTTGTCAACTAGCACTGCTTTGACATTATTATGTTTGACGAGATGAGTTGGAAAAGGTTTACTCCGTGCTCTGCATAGTGCTTATTGTGGCTTTAGGTATATACAGCCCCATATAGTAGCTCATGCGAGCTTTCCATATCAAGCTTACTTTGGGTCCTCTTGGAGGGGGGGAGGAACAAATCCTCATGCATCATCTTCTGAGTATCAAAATCTATAGAATGGCAAAAGGGGGTATATTCTTCTACTGTTAACCATTAGAATGGCTATGAAGTATGAACACTATGTAGAGTTAGCTTTACTTGTTGAGAGAAGGTTATGCTTTATTTTATCTGATTTTGATGAAGTGTATAGTCTTGTGATTATGTGACTGTCATAAATTCCTGATTAAGGATCCACAATTATGCTGTGTTGTGCCGGCTACTAGCTATTGGCTATATATCGCAGTACTCAATTCTCACCCATTAACCGGGCTGGAACATGATAGAATGAGGACGAATTCCCCACCATAGGCAGGTTTAGGTACATGATCTTGAGAATGGGACCAATAAAACCAGTAAATTTACTGTCTTTTTCATATTGGTAAATCCAAAGTAAGCTTTTATTTTGTTAATTGGAGATTCTATGAATCTATGGTGATTATCAAATTTAGTCCTCTTGTTGATTGTATGATGGCTTGTTTAGGAGTAAGCTTTTGAGAAAGGGCATTTTCTAGTGGCTTTGTGACGACCCAAACCCGAATTACCCGCTAATTTGAGATTCGGCCGCGTCCAATGGAGTCCACATACTTAATTAAATAGCGGAAGCTAAAAATAAGTAATCAAAATGATATATATCCAGACAATCATTAACCTGTTTGGTTGTCTCATCAATCACCCAATTGGACTACAATCCTAAGATCTAAGCCGATGGAAAACCCCAATAGCATTCAGATAGTGGCATAAGGATTCTATTGTCATTATCCAAATATCATAATACATATCATGGCTCTCAATATACCGAATACAGGAGTTCATATACTAGTACATGAAGAAATACGTACTCCTGCTCTACTCTTTGGTCAAACCGCTTACTCTTGTCGTGGGAGTAGCTGCTGTCGTTCTGGGTGGACAAGAAAACCCAAAAGAAGAATCATAAGCCAATTGCTTAGTAAGATACAATAACCCTAGATTACGAGGACTGACTAGACCTAAAACCTCAACAACAACATATATAAGAGTTAAATGGCTAATCAATGACAAATAGATATAGCTAGCGGGATGGATAAGTAGGCATATTATATCAAGTACAATGTATAATAATGCAAAACAACTCCATCCAACAGGAGTAATAATAGATGCAAGAAGCTATTAGACACACTGACCACTCATTTAAAAAATCAACCATCAGGCAATCCAACATGCCAGCTGAATATCAACAGTCCACAAGAGTGCCATATGCCTACACAATCGTCAACCCTTAATAGCCCATGATACACCTACCGCGACTATCACGTCAACTCGGTCGTGGCATCCATCCAACAGGAATACCAATAGTTAGTTAGGTCTATAATGTAGTGAACCTCTAAAACATCCCAAGACGCTGGCCCATATCAAAACCTGTGCTAACCATAAACGCCTCAACCGCGTGGGGGTGTCGGTGTAGAGTGGCAGGTCGCAAACCCACGAACCTTCCCAGCACAACGACATGTGTCCCAGACACAGACATGCGTCCTAGACACAGACTCTAAGGGGACTATATGGCACAAATTCAATATCATCAATAACATTAGGGATGACTCGGGTTCGTCAATAATATGTGGAATCTTAAAGAATCTGAGTTCCAACAATCACTGAATGAGTAATGAGACACATACTAGACGTCGAGCCGGTATGACGGAAACATCTGAGTCCTTTGGCCTACCTACTGTCAATATACTCGGAAATAATGCGCCCCAGGTGATACACGTGAATGCCGAGAACTTTAGACATGTGGAGGCAGGAACGAGTTCGGCTCGCGCGCCCAAGGACGACTAGACGCCACCAAAACCGGTCGGTCACGACCGGTCTCGATCCTCCATGGCCGGTCCATGACCGGCCAGCTCCTCCTCGACAACTGCTATGTGCTATTTGCCGGATGATAAGCTCTTGTTTTGCATGCTCTTGATGGCATATGTGTATAAGATCAGATGATTAAGGTTGTCATTGTATAGCCAAGTGGGATCTGATTCCATCAATCCAGTGCTCTAGCACTTGGTTGCAGGCATCTTTATTAACTTGGTGTAAACAGCTTATTGTTTGTTTGATTGATCTGGTCGATCTGGTCGTTTACCTCCATCAGTTCAGTTTGGTTTAAGCTTGGTCTTACACGTTTCTGCTTTCTATCCTACTCTGCAGATATTATGAGGGTGTGGTTACTGAGTTTGATGCATGGAAGATGAAACACCGGGTGAGATGACTTCTTAATGCCTATATGCTGTTTCTATACAATTTTTTCTTCCTTGTTAGTCAACTACTGCAAGCTCTTTAAATACTATATAAATCCCTTGCATACCAAGGCAGGTATAGCCTTAGTGGCACTTAGTGAGCTGCTGGGCCTTGAGTGTTTATTTGCCACTAGTCATTGATTCCTCTCCGAAGAGGGTGTTATTAGCAGCCTCTTATGCTGCACAAGATCTGTACACAGTTAACAAGCTTCGTTTCTGCCAACAATGGCTTAAGTAAGCGTCTCACACCATACTTCACTTCATTAAATAAACCACTTATTTTCTTGACACCTTACACGCATACCCATATTGAATATGCATAGCAGAGTCTGAGTTAGATAGGTTTAATGGTTTCTCAGTCTTTCTGCATTATTTGTTTTTTTTTTTGGTTAAGGGAGGGTAAAGAAGAGATTGCCAAGTGTGCCAAGTGTTCATCATCTGTGTTTTTCAGCTATTGTAGCCATTGCCCTTCCTCAAATTATATACCTTGCAGATAGAGTATGATGATGGAGATGAAGAGGTTCTGAATCTGAGGAAAGAAATTTGGGAGATGATTGGTGATGATGACGTAGGTGTTTTAGCTGTTTCTGCTATTATAATCCTTTTCTTTTGTGCATTAATTTACCGTCAGTTGTAAATTCTGATCTTGCCTGCGTTTTGCAAATATAGGAAGCTCATCCATTATATAATATGTAAGTCTAGCTGCACATCCATTATCTAATATGTAAGTCTTCTCTTTTAATCATTGTATCCTTTTCTTTTTGTGGCTTTTTCATGAACTGATTGAAATTTGAGTTGTCTTGACTGAATTGTCTTTGGCTGATCAAAAGAAGCTCAAAACCCTGCAGGGAAACACTTAAGCTTGGCGCAATAGACAAGGCGGAGATGAGTTGAAGGGCAAAAATCCTACCTTCTTCCAGGTTTAATTTATAATCGTCCTATCTACCAAGGTGGTTGTTCCTGAGACATCTTATGGGACTTGAAATTTCATCTGTTAGCTGTCATTTACATAAGTTGAAGACCTCGTCATAGAGCTACACCAGTTGTACATGCTTAGGGTATGTGTAGGTTTTGGTGAGTGGGTAGCCCCTTCTGTCAAATAATCAGTGAAGTTGATATAATAGCTTAATATTTGACAGTATGTGCGGCGAACAATTTTTAGGAAAATCAACATAGTCAAGCATAGGCGATACTTGTTAACCTGTAGCATAGGTTGCACTCTCTAAACTTGTCGCTCCACGCGACGGCTACTGTCCTTTAAGCTGAGGAACTATGAGAGTGGTGGATTTTTGAGCTGATGCCTGATGGCCTTGTACTTTCCTCCCTCGTTCTATTTATATATATATACCTTTATGGAATTTTTGCTTCAGCATGCTATGCTTTGACTGTTATGTGATATGGATTGTACACATTGTGTAGTTTTAGCTTTCATTTCATTTCAATTTCTTTAGTATCTAATCTCTTAAATTTTTCCCTTGGATGAGTGGATTGGAGATTTCATCATGTCATATAGGCCCTGTTTGTTTTGCAGATAGGAAAATGGAGGATAATTAGTGATGAGAGATAAGAGAGGGATAAGTAATGATGAGATAGTGATTTTACGAACTTATTTGTTTTGCGGATAAAATCGACTGGCGTTGACCGACATTCGGTTGTCGGAATCCGGTTAAATTCCAGCCACTGGTCAATGTTGTTGATTAACGGCATCTTATATCCCACCGGGATGGGATAACCAAGTAACTATCCCCGCGTTACTTGGTTATCTCATCATTCATGGGATAAGGGATCAGTGAGATTTTTTATCCCGCTTGCAAAGTTCTCCACTAAATATGGGATAAGAGCTGAGCAGGATAATTTAGTCCAATTTCATGTCCTTATACGCAAAACAAACAGGGCCCATCAACTCTGTTTTTCCTAAGTATAGCATCATCTATCTTATTTTTATAGTTGATGGATAAGAGGGTATTGAGAAACTCAATTCTATCAAAAGGTCAACGTTATGGTAAAAGATGAAGACAACTTTTTATATCTTAACACGTTCATCCGCATGGATGTTTTTTGGGGTTGAAAGAGTGCACATGGTTGTGCACTGACATCCTCTTACCAAATATTGAATAAACCCTGGGTAATAGGATTACAACTCGTGATATTTGCGGGACTATATTGAAGAACCCAACTCAATCAAAAGATATATCTTGTGCTAGAAGGATTAAGAAATGTTTTTATATCTTACAAATGGGAATAACCAACACCACCTACCTCCTTTGGTTGGTGGCACACCTCTCTTGTAGTCTACATTAGAAGCTAAAAGAAACTGATGTTGTAATTGAACCCTCTTTGGCTTCAGATGTATTAACTTGCCATAAATTCTTCCCAATACCCAGTGTTTGTACCTCACCTACCACGAAAGAATCTGTTGGCATGAAGGAACAGAAAAAACAGGCCTGATATCAGCCAAGATTAGCCAACCTTTTCTTTTCTGCTAGGTGCCATATAGAGTGTGTTCCATTTCATTATTGTGATTGTCCTATTGGCCGGCCTATGTCACTGTGAGCACTCTGATTTCATGACCAAAAAAGAAAGAAAGCAAAACCCACCAACTCCATTGGTCTTTTTTTTTTTTTCTCTGTATCTTTTGTTAAATAAATTCAACAAACAAAAGATTATTCTATGATAAAAAAAATATAATCTAAGACAAATATAATTAAGTTAAATCATATCTATCTTAGCATAGTCATATCTATCATATAATATCCCCTCTTAAACTTACGATGCGGTGACTACAAGCATCGAGAGTGTGCTAATCATAAAACGAAAACGGGAAATAGGATGCGACTTCATTACAAAATGAACTAAATGTCAATGTCAACTCCAATCCTCAGCCAACCCCACAGCCGACCCCGCAGCCGACCTTGGAGTCGATCCCAATACCAATCTCATTACCCATACCAACATCAACACCAATACAACCGTCATTGTCACATCAGGCCACATCCAAGTTTGAACATAGCATAGGGGAGGCCAAGGACACTGACGTCGACCATGACGGTAACATTGTGAAAGGCAGAGCATTGTTGTTTGATGTCACCGATAACCAATCGTTCTCTCATCGACCTGATATGTTCATGCAACAAAATCACCCTCCTTCATTCTTTATTCTCTTCTTTCTTACTCGACATCCGGCAAAGATTAGGCTCTCAGACACCAATGAAGGGGACGATCTCGCTATAGAGAGAGCTGCCGTTCACCAGTGCCCGAGGCGTCAATAAACCCAACAAACAATTCTCTAATTCATATTAAATAAACCCACCCAACAAACAAAAGAAGAGGGAAGACTACGATTTGTTATTGACGAGAAAGTGTGTATAAACTTAAACAAAAGTAGTCTATATATATATATCGGGGAGGCTAGGGGGACAACGTTTGTGACAATGTTTTTTTTTAAAATGTTTTGAGACGATCCGAAACGGTAGATGCGTAGAAAATATGATTTTAAGATGGGGGTCCGTCCT
>JAOWBR010128760.1:0-23330 GCA_028571145.1 Dionaea muscipula
GGGGGCGGAGGCCTTAATTATCTTGCATTAGCGGTATATGCAATATCGTCTCTCCCTATTACTTTATATCCCTCATTTTTTAAGTATTATAATCCGTCCGATTATAATATCTAGAATAAAAAATTGCAATCAAACATATGATAGTATAGAGGACCAGATAACATATAGTACTATCTGATCCTCTATATCCGTGAATCAAACATGGTCTTAGAGTTTTACTGATCTATATAACGTGAATGTTGTTAGAGCATCTCTAATGGTGCAAAAAATTTAGAGTGTGAGATGTGAGAATATTATGTAATGATTTTTTTAGTGTGGATGAAAAATTAGGAGTGTGGATAGAAATTATAAGTGTGGATTGTGAAGATATTGTATAATGACTTTGAAGTGTCTGTATAGTACTTTATATTTAGAGTTTCAAATAGAGTGTCCTCTATTGTTTAACGTTGTTATTATATAATACTCTCACAATTATCCCAAAATTTATAAAAACTCTTATAATTTTTCTAAAATTTATTAAAGACCTGATAAAAAATTTATCTCATAATTATTTTATCTATCAATAGAGCTACAGTTATACATATCCATACTCCTGATTTACAAGTCAAAAATACTTTATTGCAATGAGAATCTCTACAAATATAGATCACCACTCGAGATGCTCTTAGAGCATCTTTAGTGGTAAAAAAAAATTAGATAGAGTATCGTGTAATAATTTATTTAAAAAATGATATATATTTTTTGAGATTATTATTATATAATACTTTCTTAATTATCCTAAATTTGTAAAAATTCTGACAATTCTTCTAAAATTTATTAAAATTCTCAAAAATTTATCTCATAATTAAGCTACAGTTTACATATCACACACATTCTTGATTTACAGATAAAAAATACCTATTTACTAGTGAGGATCTCTAAAAATAGAGATCTCCGCTACTGCTACGGACTCAACTCTAGTTGTAACCTAATTTTTAACTTTTGATGTATAAAATATGGAAAAAAAGTACCCAAACTCAAGAGATAAAATTTGTTACGGATAATCCATACTTATAATTTTTTAGGTAATAATAACCTCAAGAAATTAAGTTTCCTCCATTTAAAACTCTCACTCTTAAAATTACTATTCATCACATTCAATAATCATTATATAATATTTTTACTATTCACCCTCTATTTTTTTTAAAAAATATAAAAAATCATTAGCTAACTTTCTCATTATTCAGATTTTTATTTTATTTTTCCGCAAGTGATGCTTTTGGAGCATATTTTCTTGCAGTTTGCGGAACGCCCGAACCATCCTCGCCAGTACCCCTTTCAATTCACCCGTCTCCTCAGCAGTCTCTCTATATAAACTCTCCAGTGACCATTTCCTCCCCCACGATACGCGTCCTCTCCTCTCTCTCTCTCTCCTTTTCTCACAGATCTCTTCCCCCTCCTCTCCAAATTCAACAATCCAAATCTAATCAATTCAATCCAAATTCGAAAGTTCAAATCCGGACCCAGAGCCCGCATCAAAACCCATATCTCAATTCTCTTCAATTTCGAAAACAATCAATCATGGGTTTCCCAATTGGGTACTCGGAGATTCTCCTCCCGAGGATGCTACTCAACGCACTTCTCATCCTGGGTTTCATCCGAAACACGCTCCTCACCTTCTTCCGTCTACTGGGTCTCTCCGATTTCCTCGAACCGGACATCGTCTGGCCCGATCGTCCCATCTCTGAATCAACTTCGTCATCGTCGCTGCAGCAGCCGGTATCGGTATCCGTCTCTGTATCCGTGTCGGCCAAGCTGATCCGGGAAATGTTACCGGTGGTCAAATTCTCGGAGATGGCGGCGGACTGCTGCAGCGACGGGGTTGAGCCGCCGGAGAGCTGTGCTGTTTGCCTGTACGACTTTGAAGGGGAAGAGGAGATCCGACGGCTGACGAATTGCCGGCATATATTCCACCGGAGCTGCCTGGACCGTTGGATGGATCATGATCAGAAAACTTGTCCTCTTTGTAGGACCCCCTTTGTGCCTGATGATATGCAGGAGGCTTTCAATCAACGGCTCTGGGCTGCTTCTGGGATTCCTGATTTTTATGGGGAGTACTCTCCAATCACCAACTTTTTCTAGTCCACTAATTTTTTTTTTTTTTGTAACTTTTAACGAGAAAAAAAAAAACGATGCCCTTTTTCTGGTTAGAAAAAATAAAAAAATAAAAAAATTTGTATATAGGACCATGAAGATGAGGAAATGAAATTCGGTGACATTTTTCCATGGGCTCTGCTGGTGTCGAGTTTTTAATTTCTATTTATTTATCTTTGCATTATTAGCCTAACCTTTATATTATGTCTTCTCAAATAGTTCTATGAAACAACAAAATATTAACTGGATTTGTATGCGGTTAATTACATGAATTTTGACGATAATATTACGTTAATACACACATTGATAGAAGAACAGAGCTATTGTAAGAGGAACTCCAACGCAAAAAAATACAAAGGCCGAAGGCCAAAAATTACAATTGCTAATTTGTTATATTCAAAGGCAAATTTGTTGTCAGCACGGCAAAACTAGTTGGAAAAATAGGTCAATTAATTAACCTTAAGTCAAATTGAAAATTTTCAAATTAGGTGGTCCACAATTAGGTTTATTTATTTATTTAATTTAAATGAATTAATCATGTTTAAAAAGATTATGAAAAATGGTGCGAAAAAATAAAATAGGTAATTATAATTATTAAACGTTAGAGTGACATTTGCAAATATAGCAATATGGCCCAAAAAAATTTTCAAAAAAAAAAACTGTTGAAAAAAAAAGCTCAATATTATCAAATCCGGGCCTTTGATAATTGTTAATCCAAAAGTTGTGAGAAGTCCACACTCCCTCGAAAAAAATATATATCCTAAATTGATTGATTTTCATTTCGTTGTGCGTCGGAGAAATTTCACTATTTATGAGTCAATTATAATAATCTCTATCACAATTTGTCTATTATCATTGAAGTTGCTCTGCGGCACGTGACATATAGTAGATCCAATGAAGCAACGGTTGATCAGATTGATCTTTCAACAACCAACTTCTTATACGAACACCTGCAAAATGTAATTTGTAGACTTTTATTGTAGTGCGGTTACTTTAGCAAGCTTTGGACAATGGTTGTAGGTTGAACCACCGTCCAAATTAAGGGCGTCCAAAATGACTTTGGGCGACGATTGTAGGTTGAACCGCCGTCCAAATTAAGGGCGTCCATGATAACTTTGGACGACGGTTGTAGCTAGGTTAAACCTTCATCTAAAGTTAACTTTACACAACGGTTATATTTTCGACTGTCATTCAAAGTGGTAAAAAAGACAAATTCAATTTGCGGACTATGCACCGTCGTCCAAAGTCATCTTTGATGACGGTTTAACATACAACCGTTGTCCAAGCACCGCGTTACAGTGAAGTCCGCATTCTTCAATTTGGGGACGTCCGTATAAGAAGTGAATTTGATCTTTCCAAGCTGAGATACTTCTCTACAAAGCTTTTCTTTACTTTAGTAAACTTTAAGTACGGAAACCTCATAAAATATAAGACGAAAACTAATTGCTATGACTAAATTATTGGGGTAAAAGATTAATTATTAGGTTGTGCAACCTAACTTGAAGTTAGATTTTAAAAAATCTTGTGTGTGAAAATAACTTCCGTTGAAAAATAGTTAGGTGAAGGTCATCATCGAAGGCTGTTAGTAATTCGCAGTAGTAGAAGGTGAATTGGCCTTGGCCAAGGGTTATTAGGTGGGTCAAACGCGACTTTCTCATCGTTAGTAACTTCAAATTTGGTCAAGTGTTCATTTTATATTATTACAGCAATCATGTTTCCAACTACAATATACCTAATTAAACATGTGTTTTTTCACATCAATTAAAAGTATAATTTTGCGCATGTCAATGGTTCAAAGACAGATGATAAATTATTTGGTGATCTTAAGGGTGATCATTAGACTCGCAATCTGGTCCAATTCGGTGTCCCCGATTGATAATAAGGTCTACCGGCCAAGTCCGATGTAGACTGGGTTGAGTATAACCCATGATCACGGGCAGTACTTTTTTTTAGAGCGACCTAATACCCGATCTTTAAAAAAAGGAACAAAACACGACATTTAAAGGTTAAGTAACTTTCAAACATCGTGTTCCATATAATTGTAAATTATATAATTTTAAAGGTTAAGTAACTTTTTACCATGTCAACTTGGACCTGACAATAATCCGATTACCTAATTACTCAGGACTTGGGTTCCTATTGCTGCATAGTTTGTACATAAACGGATCCGGGTATGACTCTGATATAGACGGGCTTTCCTGATTTGCTGTGTGTGCCCCGGAAACACTGCCCTTCCCAACATGGACTCCAGTGACGTGGCCAGGTATCTTAGTCGACACACCAACCGCGCTCCTATATCTGATACCTAATACCTAAAAACTGAGTAATCCATAATCATCATCACCTACTCTCACTAGGTAGAATCGGCCACACGTGTCTAAAAAATACAAGTGCACATAAAATCCGACAAATATAATATATTGACTGTCAGCTACCTAACACGCATTGTTCTAAACTAACCAGAAGAATTAGAGTAGGACAGAATAACTTTATTTATAATCCATCAAGTCCAGTAATTAACTAATATGATCGAGACTTCGATCCTTGTGTCCTAAACCCGACCCAGTGTACATCCCTAGATGGTCTAACAGTAGTAGCAAACAAACAAGCCACGAGCTATAACTTTCTTTGCTAAAATAACTAAGTGAAAAATACTATGGTAGGAACGTACGCACCAAAATTTCCGACATGGATCACCAATATCATTTAATACTCTGTCAAAATAAGGCACAAAATTGATCACGATCAAGGCCCATGGCCATGGAGAGAGAGAGAGAGAGATGATCCAAGGCAACCATATAGTGGTTCCATGCTACTCATATTCATAATGATCCAACATTAAATTCAGGTAGGGACAATTACCATGTTCAATGTCCGGATTGGTAGCAGCATCAATCAAGTCATGGTCCAGGATCACAAAGCCATCTCCGTCTTTCTTTCTCAGGGTACAGTACTTTAATATCATAAGTTCACAACCCCAAGTAGGTAAAGGTAACCATGCATGGAATCGTGAATTATATTTCACATCTCACAGAAAGCCGAAAGGGGAATGGTTTCAACAATGGTAAGAAAAGGACTAAATTTTAATTTTGGTAACGGCATTATACTACAACAACAAGGTCATATCCCACTAAACAAGGTAGATCATATATATCTGTAGGATACATGCACATTAGATCCCACCTCGTTAAGTAGATTTCTGCCTGGGGAGAAAAATCACCAGTACTTTTAAGGAACATTTACTAAAGCTAGTACTAGGAACATTTATCATCCCCCTCTATCCACATGAATTCGACCAACTCACCAAACATCACAGGTTGAAAGGGACAGAAAAAGCAAGCAACTGCAACCGTGCATAAATATACATAAAATCCACCCAGTGAAGATATATACGCATAGGACATACAGGACTATCATAGATGATGATGAATATTTAACATCAATGCAGAAACAAGAAGCCCGTGACCCATCAATATATATGTTTAAGAGAGGGGGGGAAAACACTTGTGTAGTGGTAGCCACAATCAGAGTTCAGGGGTTAGGATATGATGGTAGCCACACTTGACTACCGGCAAGTCACACTATACAGCAGTGCTATGAAGCAAATATAGTTTCTTTCAGCAAAAGCGAGAACCCACGATGCATAAAAATATGTACCCAGAACTCCATTTGGGAAACAGAAAAGAATCAAGCACAAGGCAAGGAGATTTCATGCTGAAAACACAGAACTCAGTACAAAGAATAAAGATAGAAACACTAATGAGGAAGGAGGATAGACATATAAATAGCATCTAGATTTTGCCATATAAAACCAAAAACAGGAGAGCAAAGTGCAAAATAATCACACACACACACACACGCACACACCAAGTATTAGGAATAGGGCCATAGCTGCTGCCCCAAGAGGACACACTACAAGGGGAAGCTTGAACTTGAGGTAGAGGGGCTTCACACTCGATGCAAGGTACTTAAAGAACGGCAGAAATGCATGATACGCAACAAGGTTATCACTTGGGAAGGACCTGTGGCGGGTAACCAGCAGGAGGATGGCTAGAAGCTGGGTATCCTTGAGCTGGAGGTGGCGGATAACCATAAGGTTGAGCATAAGATGGTTGAGGAGGATACCCTCCATATGGTTGACCATAAGATGATTGAGGAGGATACCCGACAGATGGAGGATATGGCTGGTCAATGCGAGACATCTGTTGGACGGCAGGCACTGCCATTGCTGATTGCGGTCCAAACATGCCATCCCGTTTGTCCATTTCAACCTTGTGTTGAGTCTGCATTGACATTGAGCTCATCAGAAAGCAAAACCAGGAAGGAAATCTAGCCAAAGAAAATCAGTAGTCTTTATAGGATAGGAGAGTTATGTTCTTTTCCTTCCCTACCTGCATACAGGCGCAAACCCTACAAAACAGGAAACAAGAAGTCAATCTATTGTAAACCGAGTAGCAGGACTGTATATCAATGACAGAATATTGGCCTTACGTGCAGTAAACATAATCAGCAGCACAGGAGAGAAGTTGAGAAGCTTCGGAAATTTCGGAACTGCCAACAATCATAGCTACAATGGAAAATATGCATGCAAGTTGTTGTAGGCAGAACATGAAACCCTAATACCAGGAGAAAGAGAAAAAGAGAAAAGAGAGAATAAGTTAATCAAACATATGTAGAAATATGAAAGTCAAAGAAAAAGAAATGAGTATACAATGATGCAGTTGTCACATTGCGTTGTCTGTATGTTGAACTCATCTTGTAACAGAAACCTTGTGGAAGCTACTGAGTTGCCAAAACAGCAGACAACCTGTGTATTTAGAAGCAAGAAAGAATTTAAAACAGATGAAGAACATAATTGACTAATGAATGTAAGATCGATACAAAAGTTTGGCAGTTTCGATCCTTTCATCAATCTATCCAAAGTACATAAATTTTATTGTATCTATAAAGTGGCTAGTAGGAAAAACATTACAAATGGTTATGACTTATGTTGAATATACACTATAATGGGAATGAGTGCAAAATGCATGGTGACCATGATCATTTCTCAATCACTATCCACTAATAACTGTTCATGTAAAAGAGAATGCATATTAGCTTTATGTAATAACCTTGTAGTCCAACCATAAGTTTTGGGAATGTCAAGAAACCACTTCTACCAAAAGCTCAAGCTTATAGAATGAGGATAAGGAAATGGTTTTATACTTCAACATTATCGTCCCCTCATGTGAAAGCCCACTCAACTTGAATCTTATATAGTCCATAGGCCCACACAAACAACAATAAAAACGACAACTAACAAGATTCGAGCTTGTGATCACTTATTCACTTTGTTTAAATTTAGTATATTACCATATCAAGGAACCACCTCTACCAAAAACTCAAACTTATGGTATGAGACTTATGGACCTTTAAACTTAAAAGTTTTCTTCACATTCTAAAATCTAGCAAACATAGGAAAGCCTTTTCTATAGTTCTATATATTGTGTCCTAGAAATGCTTGCACATAAGTTGCTTGGACAAAGTATTTTTCTTTTTGGCAAATTAGGGAGGGGAATGCTCTTTCAATGTATGGGCAGAGGAACGAGGGATTGGAGCAAAGAACATGTAATAGAGAGTAAGAAGAGGAGATACATATTAGAATGTTTGACGGAGAAGAGGAAAAAAAAAAAATTGAAACATTTGTAACTTTGATTTTGTGAAATAACCTCAACAAACAAAAAAGGATCAAAAAAAAGTAGGGTTTACTATTGATAAAAAAAAATATAGAAACGTAAACACAAGTAGACTATATATAAGCTATGAAAGCTGAAATGATTAATCTACCCTCAATAAATGATAAAACAAGATAATTTTATCTTAATAGATAACCCAATCTATTAAGATAATCATATCTATCTTAATATCTCCCTCAAACTCACGATATGATGGCTACAAGCATTGAGAGTTAGCTAATTAGAAAACAAAATAAAAAATAGAATGTGACTCGGTAAAAAAATCTACAATTTGCAAAGAGGAAGAAAAAAAAGGCAAAGTTATAGTGTGCTTAATATCATGACTTGTGAGATGACAGTCAATCTCAATATGCTTGTTCCATTTATGAAAAAGCGAGTTGTGAGCAATCTGAACAACATACTTGTTATCACAAAACATAGAAGTGGGATGAGAAAGAACAACTCCCATATCTGTAAGTAACCAACGTAATCAAATAATCTCTTTAAGGACCATAGGAGAAGAGGATGCCTCAGGTGTACCGGAAAGCAAAGTGTAGTACCTGCAGAACTATTAGTACGAATTCGTCGAGTATAATGAAAAGGGAACTGAGGATGATGAACAGGAGGAGTATTTGAAGTATAAGGAATCGGGGGTGACATACCATCAGAATCCTCAAAAAAAGAATCAAAACAAATAATCGGATCTAATCAAGTCATGTGTAGTGGATGGAATAGAAAAAAAGGGTAGATCTTCAAAAAAAACAACATAACAAGACATAAAATTTCTATGTTATCGGATCAAAACACGGATATCCCTTTTGACTACCATCATAAGCAAGAAAGACACAAATAGCAGATCGAAAAGACAACTTGTTACGTTCTACATGAGGACGAAAAACAAAACAAATACAACCAAAAATCCTAAGAGAAGAATAATATGGGACACAACAATAACGAGTATGATCAAGAGCCCAAAATACTGTATATATCTCAAAAAATTCGTAACGTTGTTTCATTAAATAAACTTAACAATAACGTGTATGATCATCAATAAATAAAAAAGACATAATATTGATATCATCCTTTAGTAGCAAGAGGAGAAGGTTCCCAAACATCAAAATGAATCAAATCAAAGAGAGAAGAAGAAACTGAAATACTACGACGAAAGATAAAACTGGAAATTTTGCCAGTTTACACCTCCTATAATCAGGAATACCATAAGCTTGCAAATTTCCTAAATCCCTTGTGGATGCTAAAAATTTCAAATAAGAAAACAAAACATGATCAAGACGAGAATATCATAAATAAAAACTAGAAATGACTCAAATGAAAAGAAGACAAATCAATACTCATAGCAAGAGCAAGTGACACTTTTAACTCATCCAAAACATATGTCCCCCCTTCTCCCAATCAGCTTCTGACACTGCACATCCTACACATAACAAGAAGATGAGGAAAATGACTAAAGCACCAAAATCACACAACTGACTAATGGAAGTAAGATTTAACAAGAGTTTCGAAATATGGTAAACATTAGGAAGACATAAGTGAGGAATAGCCACAAAACCAACTGCTAAAAGCATAGGAGTGACATCAAAAGTCATAACAAGAATAGAAGATAAAGGAAACACAAAAATAAAAGACGAAGAATCTGGAGAGATATTATGTGAAGCACCAAAATCTAAAACCCACATGAATCTAAAACGCTGCGAGGCACCTAACCTATGGAAGAAGAGGTAGATATAGCTTGTGGCTATAAGGAGAGAAAGTTCTAAAATTGCTCACCCAAAGTATTAGGGTCGGTGAAAGAACGTAATGAAGTGTTACTGTTGTATTAAACTGTGGCAGCTTGTATTCATTAGTAATAGACTGTGATTGAGTCACACTTCCAAGCACGAGACTGTTATTGCGACTGATTATGATGTCAACGCTTAGGGCACTAAGCCTTCCAATGTTTCTTCTGCTTACAGTAAAACCACTTGTCGTGGGCAACCCTTGTGCAAGACTTATTCTAGTTATTAGGAGATGGCTTAAAAGGCACCGCTAACACATAAGGATTTGAAGCAGAAATAATATCCTTTTCAGAACAAATCTTTAGTCGTACTTCTTCAGCCAACAATTCACTGATCACGGCACCAACGGACGGAAGTGGGAAATGATAAAAAAATTGAACCTATTTTTTTTGTTTTGAGTTTTAAATTTTAAGTTTTATGTTTTAAATTTTTAGTAAAAATAGAAAATGTATTTGGTTTATAATTTATAATTTATAATTTATCAGGTCTTGAGCGTTTTCCTTATTTTGGATGTGTTGAGAATTTCTGCCGAAAACACAGAAAACAATTTTTTTTTTTCGTTTTGTGCATTTTGAAAATTTTGAACTAAAAACTGTGTTCTGTTTTCAGAAAACAGAAAATTCAAACCAGACGCGTTTTTTGTTTTCTGCAAAACAGAAAAGACAGAAAACAAAAAAATGGTGAAACCAAACGCATCCTTAGTATTCTTTAGCTTGTCGTGACAGCTCGAGGTTGAGTGCGCTTGTAGTGGTGAAATAGGGGCAAGCGCTTCTTGTGTATGCAAGTGCTCCCCAACTAGTTCGAGAGCAGGGGCAGGAGTGCATATGTATGCAACCTTACCCTTACATTTCTACAAAAAGGTCGTTTCCACACCTCGCACCCGCGTCCAATAGGTCATTAGTGGAACAACTTATTCTTGGAGTAACTTGTAGTGATGAAAATAAGAATTATCTCTTCTAATCATCAAAAGAAATATTTTGCTTCATAAAATCCCTTACCATCCATGTGTAAAGGAAAAACATAAAATAATTATCTAGTTCGTGGGAAGGCACAAACACTGTTGCTAGTGGAAGATCAAAACAAAATTATAAGATTTGTAACTATTAAGTTGATAGAGGGTTTTTATGAAAGATAAAAAAAAAACCACCACCCGCCCTCAACCCCACTAAATTGAATGCGATGATTTAGGGTCTAAAATTCTAGCAGCATGGGGTTGTTGCACATAACAATGCCACTTAGGCCTTTTTTCATTTCTATTTCTCTGTCCTATTCTTCTGTTTCAGAAGTGCAGTTTTAATAAAGCCTTTAAGTTGCTGTACAGGTTGAACTGTTTGTGGTAGACAATGAGAAGTTTGATGGTCACAGACAACCATCGATAACCAAAAAAGCTCTTCATTTTGCTCTGACGTTGTGGCTTCCCAACACTTCAAATTTGGCTGCAATAGACTTGAGTATTAATCTCAGTTCATTGATTTCCATAACTCCAAGATTATTAATCAAGTATAACGTTGTCTAAAGCAAGAATCCCTTATTCCTACTAAAGGGAATGATCAATTAGTAAACTATTTCTGATACGAACTCAGCCGACCTGCGACGCGAACCAGTATGAAACTCAATGCCAAGGACCGTTGAATTTAGACTTGGATGGATCAGCGACCCAACTACGAACCAACGACGCGAAACTTGGTATGAAGACCTTGACCCAACGACGAATGGATGCAGAGAACCTTGGAATTGAAGGCACCACACACGATTGCGATAGATCGAACGATAAGTCGGGGTTGAATTCGACGGATCTCGCAATCCGTTGAATCCGGGGGCTTGGAGAAATCTCAAGAAAATTCTCTCTCAATTCAATAATGATCAAAGTTGTTCAAAAACAAGGGTTTACAAGTCCCTTTTATAGAGGGAACGCAAATAAAGCAAATAAGGAAACTAAATATTGAGTTCGATAACAAAAATCATGGAAAAATCCGCAAACAAGCCGAAATACGGCTCGATACAGTCGTAGGGGCGGCTACGGGTCACCGTAGCGCCTTTGGACAAAATGTGTCCTATGCGCTAGGCTGCACTATGGCCGTAGTGATCACTATGGTCAGGCTATAGGCAGCTCTGGTATGAATTGCACATCGGGTGTGAGGCTCGTTACGGCTGTAGCCTTGGCTATGGGCAGGCCGTAGCGAGCGTTGCTTCGTCCGTACGCGAGATGCGTTCTCCAATGCCTTCCAGCTCCTCGGTAGCTTCATTTCCAGTTTGGATAAGGTTCACCATTGATCATCTATCATCAACACAACTCGAGGATCATCCAAAACAGCTCGAACCAAGGTAAGCATCAAGTTGTGAACCATCTTAGTGAGAGGCCTTGCCATCGGACCGACGGTAAACCGGACTAGACCATCTCCCTCCATTAGCGAACTGGCCAGGATCACATCAATTTCCCATCAGTCTACCTTATGCTTCATAAGAATCTAAACCTCTCCCTTTCTTACTAGCGAGGTTATTTATCCACTTCCTACTATTGCTTCAAACCTAAACCATGTCAATTTTCCCTATAGGTACAACCAGTGGAAAATTTTGGAGTCATCAAGCAATGAAAGTACCCTTCCCAAGGTTTGAACTCACCAAGAATCTTGGCAACCCATCCTGTAAATCTTTTGCACTACATGTATAACTTCTAATTATCACAGTTCCCTCCATTTCATACCTTAAACTCATCCTGTATGAGTTGATAATCTTATCACTGTAAAGTTAATTCAATTGTTCATTCACCTAATTCTTCTTTACTCTTATGTCATATGGATCAGGAATATTAGAGAGAATTTTTTGGAATCAGGGGCGCAGCAAACGTCCTAGAGCCACCAGTCTACTGAAGCAGCATTAAGCTCTTGACCGACTCTTAGCATGTTGCCGAAAATGAAGTAATGATGAACTCGATCATAAATGTCACTACTTGATAATATTGTTTACGAGCATCTTCGACCAAACTTGAATGGTGCCCTGACAACAGGAGAGGGCAACAATGAAGCAAATCCTCAGATCTGAAACTTGTGAAATAGAAGCATGCTCCGCATGACATTACCTACTAGATTTGCTTCTTCATATATACCTAGGTCCAGCCACAGAGCCATCCAGTGAACCAACAAGGAGCTCAAACATCTCAAGAAAAATGATAGTTTGGCTCACTGGAAAACCAGTGACTAAAAGATCCAATCATCCTGTCATTGTGTTGTGGCTGACTAATCTATTAACCCATTTACTTTACATGGCATCAGTTCATTTTCTAACTGAAAAGAACATAAAATCAGGCTTTCACAACGCATTCTGACAGATATAAAATATAAATGACAGAAAAAACAAATAGATCAAATTGCCAGGTCAGCAAAAGAGACAGAGAAAACAGTTAGTGCTGCTTGGAATCCTTGCCCATTTTCAAAGGTGAAAATTTAAGAGAAGCATGTTCCCTGATCTGCAGATGTATAATGCCTCTGACACAAATGGCTGTGGACTAAGACAAAGATATAACCATGCAGATTCACATCCAACAACTCATTGAAAAACCACAATATGCAGAACCAGCAAAGTGAATGCATTGATAATTGAGGTTTAACTTGATAATGTAGTAGGCTAAGATTTTATCATGTCTAACTGTCCACCCTCACACAAATCTAACCAAAAAATCAACCACCAAGCCCCATCTTTTCATTTAGCACATCAAAAGAAGAACAATCACAGAGAAGTTTAAAGCAACAATATGACTAGTTCAGATTGTTGCCTCCTAATAGGCATACCCTCATTTGCTACTGTTGCCAAAAAAAGAATGAAGTTGTCCCACAAAGGCACAAACCTACAAACCAGGGGTACCTGTTCCCATAAGTTCTAAAGTTCGGATCGAACTTTTTCGACCCACAGAGAATGATGCAGAACCAGCAATGTTAACACATTGCAATTTGAAGCTTAACTTGATATTCTAGTAGGGGGGGTACTGTCCCCATAAGTTCTAAAGTTCGGGGCCAAACTTTTTCCAAACCACGGAGAATGATGCAGAATCAGCAACATGATCACATTGCAATTTGAGGCTTAACTTGATAATCTAGTAGGCTTAAGATTTTATGTGTGTTGTATTTGTTGACTAGTATGCTTGTGATTTCAGCATGCATTTTATGTGCATTCTAGCTTCTTGTGTTGTATGCTTACCTTTTGAATTTCTACATACTTGTGTTCACATTTTCGCTTATATTCTCAATTCAGTGGGTGAAATGAAAATCTTGTGTTTGCATAGAGTTATCCTATTCAGAGAGGAGCTTGTTGAAGACTTCAACATGATCCAAAAGACTCCAAATATTGGCCGATGGCAATTTTAGCAATACATTGGAAATTCAACCAGATAAAGAAACATAGAAGCAAGACTAGGAACACTCATACCTCAGTAGCAAGACAAAGCTCAGGGTATCGACTCTCACCGCAACGACCACTACAGGGCATGTAACCCGCACAGCAAACATACCTACAGAATTCGGTCATTTCCAGTTAAGCTCAGAAATTGTTGGCCAAAGAACATGTGATGGCAACCAAACTTAAACCTTTTTATCAAAACTGAGGAGGATTAAAAGTTCACCTTGACATATCATTGTAGAGTGCACGTTTACGCAGTAAGTAAGATGCACACGGTGGACTGATACAAAAGAAAGTAAACAAAAACATCAGAAACAGTCGGATTCTGAGGTCTGAAATAATCCACTCATAGCAAATAATGAGTAAAATAAAGATATGCTTAGCAACCTATAGGATCTTGTAATGCAACAAAGAAATCAGAAACCAAAAATAAGACTGGCGGACGTATTATAAGCAGAGGCAATTCACTGACTAGCTGTACTGGATGATGGAAGCATATTCAACGGCTGACGACAGTGGCAGTCATGGGATAGAGGCGTTTCTAGTTTGTAAACAGGCAAACGTTCAGGGAATGCAAAATATTTCATAGTTTTCAGACAGTCAAATTGGAATATCCTTCTTTAGGAATACATGATTTGCCAAGCAGCAAATATAACAATTTCTGTTATCGTTGTTCCCGGTACACCAGCTAGGATGCACAGAAGGACTCGAAGACACTGACACGATTACAACAAAGGACACAAGACATGGAAATTTTTGAAAATAATAGGACATGAACAAGTTATGGATATGGCATCAGAAGAATTATAGAATATTACTTTTTATGGAAAAATATAATTAAAATGATATCAGATCAACATCACCGGTATGCAAATCTTTGCAAGAAATAAAAAGCTAAAAATATAGCGTTTTCAAAGGTTTGTAATGAACATTATTAATAATATTAGAAGTAAAAACAAAATAATAAATATAATAATTTACATTGTTATTATATATAATGTCCAATATTTGTCTTTCTTTCATCATAAAATTCTAAAACAAACTATTCCAACCTTTGACATAAAAGGAACGCACAAGTCGCACATGACATAAAAAATGTCTGATATGGATGTCCGATGTAGCCTTGACACGGGTTGGTTCAGACCCGGAACTATACCCGAACCGGCCCGCGGTGCTCGATTTGGAACTAGGATCAAGACCGGGACTGAGGGGGGATGGGCCGGTGTAGGTTCCAAAAATGGAACCATAACCATCAGAACCAACGGTTTTTGGCAAACGGACCGATAGGAATACACGACGGTATGATGACTAAACCGTCGTGTATTCTCCGCCCTTTTCAATGAGAAAAAGATAACGGCTAGTTCTGGAATACACGATGGTTTGTTGGTCAAATTGTCATGTTTCCCTAAATTTTTTTGAAAAAGGTGGAGTATACACGGTTTGTTTATCAAACCGTCATGTATTCTCCGCCCTTTTCAAAAAATAAAAATAAAAAATGATAACGGCTACTTTCGCGAATACACGATGGTTTAATGAACAAACCGTTGTGTATTTCCTAGATCACCGACTCAGTCATGATATTGATAACGGCTTCTTGTATGATTAAAACGTCTATTTCTGTATAAAACAGCTAGTTTCTTGCATTATATATACATGGCCGACACTCTGCTCCTACGTCTGCTAATGTGAATTCCTCTAGGCCGGATCCTCCTTGTATTGATGATTGTCTCCCTGCCTCTACTCAGACTCAGTCCTCTTTGGCTGCTTCTGTGCACTCTGTCCATTCCGTTGCTTACGTTTCTACTAGAGGTGATCAAAACCGGATGGGCCCACCTAGCCCGGTCTGCCCCGTCCGATTATTTTAGAGCTTAAACAAAGATTTAGACCCGATATTATGAGCGTGGAAAAGATTTTATGCCCGTTTATATAAATAGGCCGGATGTGGGTAGTGCGTTTTAAGCCAAATCCGGCCCGGCTCAGCCCGAAATATAAATATTTTTATAATAATACATTATGATTTATGAATGATATATTTAGATTTATAATTACACAAAGTTCACTTCCTCCTAGACCAATTGATAGTTTGTTTGAGTAATATCCTTGTTTTTTTATTGGTGTTCTGTTTTTTATTATGTCAAAAAAAAATTCGTTTAAATTTAAATATTCATTTATTAAATACCCTAACCTAAATTAAAATCCATAAAACACTAAAATATTCGATGTTACTATTTTTAAATGTTGCTAATGCGGTATTTTAATATTGTTGTTGCTGTCATTTTTCGATGTTGTTGTTGCTGTTATTTTTGAATGATTTTATAATTGTTTTTATAAATTTTAATTTGAAATTTTTTAAGCCCATGGATGGCCAAATCCGGTCCGATAATCGTAATAAGATGGGCTTGGGCACGAGTATCGGCCCATGGGCTTATGCCCGGCCCGCCGGCCCCGCCCAATTTTGTGAAATAAGCTTGAAATAAGGGTGAAGCCCGACCCGAGCTCGACTCGAGCCCAACCATGATCAGTTCTAGTTTCTGGCTCTCCTCGTCAATGGATCATTTGATACCAGAGCCTCTAACCATATGTTTGGATCACATGCATGACTATTCGTCCACTTCCTCATATTCGATGTTCGAATTGTGGATGACACTTATATCCTAATTAAGGGAATAGGGATAGTATTTCTTACTGCCACTCTCACCTTACCTACTTTTCTCTACATCTCTACTCTGTCTGCCAATCAATTATTTGTTAGTGCCTTGACTCGGACTCATCGATGTCATGCCGTATTTTCTGGTGATTCTTATATTTTTCAAAATCCTATAACGAGGAATACTATTGGTAGAGGTTGACGCTTATCAAGGGACTCTACGTGCTGGAGACAGAGTCGCCTCTTATTGTCTTTCTCACCATATCTACCATTGTCGTGGATCTTCATTGTCGTCTTGGTCATCCAAGTGATCCAACATTATTTAGTCTAAAACGTCTTTGTCCTGGGGTTTAGTCTTTATCTTACCTTTTCTGAGAGTCTTGTCAGTTTGTGAAACACCATAAAGTCTCATATAGGTTTAGAGTCATTAAACGAGCGTGTGCTCTTTTTGAGTTTGTGCATTCTGATGGTGTTTGTGAAATACCATGGAAGCTCTTGAGATTAATCAGTCCTGACATCTTATTCCTTTGTCTTCTCGGAAGAAGGTTATTAGTTGTAAGTGGGTATTTGTTGCGAAGATGCATCCAAATGGCTCTATTGCTCGTCTCAAGGTCCATTTGGTGGCCAAAGAATATACTCAAGTTTATGGAGTTGATTACACTGGTATATTTTCTCCTGTGACCAAAATGGTCTTTGTTCGTCTTTTGAATTCTTTGACTGCCTCCTATCATTGGCCTTTACATCAATTGGATGTGAAGAATGTTTTTCTTCATGGGAGTCTAACTGAGGAGGTGTATGTGAATAAACCTCTTAGGTTTGTTGCTTAGGGGGAGTGGGTGTGTATGTCGTCTGAAGAAGTCTTTATATGGGCTTCAATAGTCTCCTCGGACATGGTATGAGCGGTCCAGTTCTGCGGTTCTGAAATTTGGTCTACGACGGTTATCAAAAGACCATTTAGTTTTCTATCGGCATTCTAGTCGTGGTTGTATTTTTCTTTATTGTCATCATCGGTAGTGACAATTCAGGGATTGCTTCTTTGAAAACGTTCCTCCAAAATCATTTCTAGACCAAAGATCTCGGGTCTTTAATGTGTTTTTTAAGGGATTGAGGGTATCTTCCTATAAAAGTAAGATTTTCTTGTCCCAACACAAATATGCTTTAGACTTGTTGCAGGATATTGGCATACTTGGCACTAAGCCAAGTGATACTCCAATACTTCCTGGGACGAGACTTTTGCCTGCATAGGGTATGGTGTTAGATGATCCAGATAGGTATAGACGTTTGGTGGGCAAACTGCACCATATCGTCATCACACATCTCAGTATTGCATTCTCAATCAAAGTGGTTAGTTAGTCAGTTTATGTCAGATCCCCGAATTCCTCATTCGGAAGCAGTTGTGCACATTCTTCGATATGTCAAAGAACCTTTTAGTCAAGGGTTGCTCTATAGTGATCATAGTCATGGACGTATTAAGGATTTCTTTTATACAGACTCGACTAGCTCACCCTCTAATCGAAAATCTACCGGTGGTTATTATATTTTTTTTTATGGCAATCTGGTTTCATGGAAGATCTAATGCCGGATGTGAGTATTGTGCTTTAGTTTATTTGACTAGTGATGTCACCTATCTTCGTCGGTTACTCGATGAGTTGGAATTTTCTGTCTTGAGATATACTCAACTGTGGTGTGACAATCAGTCTATTATCCACATAGTTTCTAATCCAATTTTTCATAAACGAACGAACCATATCGAGGTTGATTGTCACTTTGTAAGAGAAAAGTAACAGAGCGGTGATATTTTGTTAAGATATTTTGTTAAGTCGTGTGAAAACAGACGAACAAGTTGGTGACATCCTATCTAAACCTTTTCTGAAAATCGGGTTGAATTTATTTATAAGTTGGTCATGATTAATATCTATGCTCTAACTTGAAAGAGAGTGTTGTGAGTATTGGGCCTAGGCTTAGGCTTGTTCTATGTTTTATGTTGGGCTTATTCTATCAAATGTCAAATATATAAATACATTGGCTAGCCTCACTTTGAGGTTAAGCCTTCCCATAATCTCTCTCTCTCTCTCTCTCTCTCTAAAACTACAACTTGGAATAAGCGCAAAAACCATCTAAATTGGGGACATTGTTTCCAAATGAATTGTCAGATATACAACCATCCTAAGGGATATTTTTACAGAATCTCAAAAGAAAAATCTTCAATGGAAGTCATTGAGCAAGTTTCTTGAAACAATTAGTTATGATATGTATCCATCATAACATCCTATAAAAATGGTGTGATACCTCGTCCTAAATGGACCGGGTTTCACTTTCAACACTTAAGCAAGTTGGGTTATTTTTTGTTTCAAAATAATTTGACCTGGCTTGGTGGTGGAGATGTGGGATGGACTTTGCTTGGGCATGAGCTCAAAGCTCCCTTGTAGACCTTTGGAGGGTTCAATTGATTTTTGGACCAATTAAGGGACATGGGAAATTACCCATGTACCCTTAAGTTTTGTGAGGGATTTTAAATCCCTAAACCCTTGCAAGAGGGTCTCCCCATCTCATTTCATTCCCTCTCTCCCGCAGCCTTCCTCCTTCCCTTCCCTTCTTTCTTTTTCTCCTTCTCCCCTTCACTTCTCTCCTTCCATTGAAGCTTGAATCTTGATCTTGAAGCTTGGAGGAGACTTGAATTATCATCAAGAGCAACAGGAGAAGTTGATCCATCCCCCATTTGGTCTTGGTTGAGCTCTCCAACCCTCAAGGTAAGATTTTTACCTTTGTGATGATGTTGTGCTCAAATCCATGGTATGTTCACTTGAGTGAGGGGTTGAGCTTATCATTGGGGTGTTGGGGAAGATGATTTGCATGTGAATCCATGGTCATTCAATGTTTTGATGTCATTTGGGGATTTTTGGGCATTTTCGGATTTTGACCCATGTGCATGTTTAAGTCATGTTTAGAAGCATGTAGGAACTTGTTTTAGTACTTGTTTTTCATGCCCAAAGACCTTGGAATCAAGTAGATTTGGTTTGGGAGTGATTGGAGCCGATTTGGTGATGATGGGTCGATTTTCGTGTTTCTGAAAAATTCTCGCGACCGCATGATTCTGTGCAGAGGACGTCCCCAATAACGTCCTCAAGCAGTGGGAGGATGTCCCCCAAATTCTATGTCCGATTTGAAAATTCCTCCACATGCGGGGGACGTCCCCGAGGACGTCCTCTGACTGTGATTTTAGCCATTTTGGTTTCGAAATCTCGTACGTTGATTCTCTAACGCATTGCTTGATTAGTGGGCACTCTTGGGAAAATGTTAGACATTGTTAGCGATTTTTAGCTCGATGATGTCGTGGTTGTGAGATTTCTCCATTGTTGTGGTTGATACGTAGTGACGTAGCACGTTGTGGTGGTGTTGTCATCCGCGACTAGTGTGCTAGCATTATTTACCAGGTGAGGGGTGTACACTAGCCTTATCTCTTCTTCTACCACCTTCGTTATCATTGTCTTTCCATCCTTCCTCGATACCTTGCTTGATTTTCACTATTGGCATATTCTGTGAATTATTCATGTTGTGTGCTAGTCCACTTGTGTTATCTTCATAGTCTTGCAACCTTGCATGATATTCATTGTGTTGTGGACTTGGTATCTTGGGTTTTGGATTGTGACTGTGTATGGTGGGCGTTGAGCCTATGAAATATCCTCTAGCGGGCTCACATCCCCGTTAGAGTGATATGGAGGTCAGTTATGACATGTTAAGCCCAAAGTTGCTCTGGCAACACGAGCTCTCATCCCCGTGTGTCACAACGTCTATAGGTCTTGAGCTCGGCCTTGACGGTGCCTACGTATGGATAGTATTCTCGGACGTCATTCCGGCTTACTCCTACGGTGTGGTGGGGACCCCTTGTCGTGAAAACTTGCTGGCAAATGATACATGCGTGTATGGTGTACGTGTGTTAAACGTACTTGGTATTCATGTGGTTATGATATGAGGCATGTTTGGAGTCGTGTGATGCTTGATACTGACATCTTTATCTCCCATGCTTCTTGTGGATGTGTGATCATCACCTTGGGTTGTGACGGCATGTTCTTATGAAATTCATTTACATGAATCCATCATACTATCTTTGGGTCCGTCACACTATTCTTTGGTTGTCCTTCCATGAGTCGTCGTTTGTACCCGTGGGATGTGACCCCCTCCTATATATTCTCAATCACCTCCACGTCGTAGACTAAGGTGATTGGACCGATGTTATATATGTTTGACTTGGGCCACTACCACATACTCATGGAAGTCTCTCTCACTCTATTTATACGTATGTTCATTCATAATATGCCTTAGATTCTATTCTAACCCCGTGTACACCCCCAAGTGAACATTTGTGCAGATGAACAGCTGAGAGCTAGGATGGATGCGGTGGGAGACGGGTGCAGCCTCTTAGGATGTTCCTTTTTAATGTACCTTGGACTCCTTTAGCATGTCCTCTAGACTTTCATTAGTTCTAGACTTTTGGTTGTGATGGACACTTGTGTTGGGCTGTTTGACTCATTGTCTCTTTTGACTTTTGCACTGTTTTAAGTCATTAGACTGTTGATGATTGTGAGACATTGAGTAGTTGATTGATTGACCACCCATGCTAACTCATTAGTTCCATCATGTGATTTGTTGATTGTAGATGGTTAGGCTTGTGCGGTTCATGGGCGGTTCTCACGGGTCGTACGCCGATCCACCCGAGGTGGGGTGTGACAAACGATCCTCTACGGCCTCCAAAGTCCAAAACAAGAAAACATCTTGAAGATGCATACGAGAATGAACTGCAGATCCTCAAGTTATGGCATAAAGTCAACATAAATAAGTAATTTAAACAAACACAGAAGAAAATTTCCAATCAAAAGCTCATCATGTCACCCACAATGCACACACAATCCACAACGGGTTCAAAGATCTATTCGATCATACACTAAAATCACCACCACTGGATTTCAAGCACAAGTCGGATCATATAACCCACTATTCCTAAGTTGGATCGTATAATACACTAAAATCACCGTGTACCACACTATTCCTAAGTCCCTCAAGCTCCAACCCAGCATAGTCCTTAAATCATCTAAAAATCAGCATGATAAATGTCAAATCCATCCCAAAGCACAAAAGAACGATAGCTAGAAAAACAATCGCACTAACAAAGAACCAAAATTCAACAGTTCTCCAGAATCTCCACAACATAGAATGCAACGTTAGCACAACACAACAAAACCATGAAATATTTGAAAGATCAAAGTAACTCACCACCAAAAAGTGAAGCAGAAATCTGCAACAGAAGAAAATTAAAAAAAAAAAAAAACGGAAAACACGGCATATATCAGCAACAGTTACATCGAACATTAGCTTGAAAAAAAAGCAAAAACAAAAGGCATGAGAAAAGAGAGATGATACAGGGAGTATCGGCTTGCAAAGTGTGGAGAAGATCGGTGTGCCAAAAGTTCCGATAGCCTTGCCGCACCTTCATCTTCTCCAAGTGCTGCGGGTTCGCCGCCATTGTTGATCGATTTCTCTCCAAGCTCAAGATCTTCGACTGGAATTGGAAATTGCAAAGAGTTTGAGAATTAAAGCCTGCAAAAAAAAAAGGGCTGAATCGGCTGGTGATGGGAAAAAAAAAAATCCAAGTCAACTTTGTTTCGAGAACATGTGGAAACACGTTGAACGTGAGAAACCCCGATTACCTTTAATTTTCTTTTCTTTTTATCTTTTCTGTTTCTGGTTTTTTTTTTTTTTTTTTTTTTCTCTAGAATATTTTTTTAGACAACATTTTACAATTGTATTGGTAATTGGATGCACGCACTACTTTGAATACCCTCCAAGTGACAAAACATTTTCAAAATTTTTAATTTTATGACTTCAAGTGAATATTATTTTTTATTTCCTTGTGTTTTTTTTTTTTTTTTTTTTTTTTGAGAACGTTTGTGATAATAAGGGCAAAACTCAACTAAATGTAAATTCAAGATCAAGCCTAGGAATGACAATGAGGAGTGATATACGGAAAAAAATCTCCTATACACGTGGATAAAAGGATAAAGGAGACAATTGGGTTCGTGCGGATATCGGATCGACTCAAACCCTTCCGGTTTTTATTCAAGGACCAACTCGGGTGATCAGCCCGGATGATCGGCCTGGAGCCTTCCTTTACCATTTTCTGGCCAATTTAGGCTATCTAGGAGGCGATCAGCCCGGGGATCTTCCTTAGTCATTTCCTTCGCTATCCTGGCTGGCCAGGGAGTGATCTCTTCGGGTGATCAGCCCGAGGAGTTGCCTTAATCATTTCTTGGCCAGCTTAGCTGGCTAAGGAGTGACCTACTCAGGTGATCAGCCCGGTCAGTCAGGGTGGAGGGGCATATCGGTAATCCGATAATTCTCTCTTCTCCCTTTTCCTCCTTACCTATTTATACCCCACCCCCCCTTACCTTTCAGGTACGTGATTTCTTCCGATTTTAACATCTTTTTCTGTCGTAAGCTTGATTCCGCGTCTTACTTTCCTCTGTTGACTTAAACATCGGAGCGGTCGTCCCGGGGTAAATCCTCGGGGCTCCCTCTAACGTGGTTTGCTCATCTTTCCAGGTCCAAGAGTTGATTTCCTCATTCCTGAAGCCGATCCAGACCCGGTTTAACTTG